>JAADWJ010000421.1:0-20072 GCA_023336165.1 Pythium monospermum
AAAAAAAAAAAAAAAAAAAAAAAAGAGCATGAAGGTTGATGAGACACTCTCTCCTCGAGCGCACGACCTGATGGTGGCCAGGCGCTTGAGCCATCGCAGAAGAAGCCGGAGCCGCGAGCGCGGCTATGACGACCACAGCGAACGCCACGATGGACAACTTCATCTTGTAGGGAGTGGGGTGGTGGGGGTTGTCAGCGGGTCGAGGAAAAATGGCGCGTGGTGGTAGCAGACAACAATGAACATTTCAGCTACTACCCCTTGGTGCAGCCAGAAGCGACTCCAGAATTTCCATGGGCAACTCGTACAGTTCAAAAGGAGACGTACTGTATTCGTGCCACGTTGCCAGTGGGATTGTCTTGACGTCAGGGCGCTGTCTAACACATGCGCAGTACCCACCTTGCGCTAGTGATCCAGGACGTGAGTGTCCGAGCCCCAAGAGATGTGTTGGAATGCTGCCATTTCTCTAAAGTAGCTTGTTGGTTCATGGTGACGGTCGCAGTGGACTGCCCGTTGGGGGTGATGGAGGCCACTGCTGCCTGACACCATTGGCACTCGGTCTCCGTTCGGCGGTGTGTTGATCATGTTGCCAGATACTACAGTAGTACAGTACGAATTTTTATGTTTGTTGTACAAGGACGTTTCCAGGGAAACGCATTTTGTTTAGCAGTCTAAAGTGTATTTTTTACATTATTTTTGTGTCTATTTCTTCATTGCGGGATGGTGTCAGGGCGGCATATTTCCTGGACGAACTGCAGAGGCTCATTGAACTTCACTGGCTGAAGATCTAACTGGGAACTTTTATCCTCCAGCAGCTGACCGATGCATCTCATCTCAAAGCTGCGTCGGCGCTGGCGTTGGAGAGGTGGTGGTCGCCGCTGGGGTCGGAAGCGGTGCCTGGCCAGAACAAATGGCCTTGCACTCCGGCGTGAGCGGTCGACCCACCGCACAGTTACAGTCGGGAAGTAGTGTTGCGTTTGCGTTAGTAGGGGCACCAGGCAGCTGGATCTCCACCACTGGTGTAGGAAGGGTGGTGCTAGTGGTGGCCGCAGGCGTCGGAAGTGGCGTCTTGGGGGTCTGGCCAGAGCAAATGAGCTTGCAGTCTGGCGTGAGCGGTCTGGCCACCACACAGTTACACTGGGGGAGTGCAGTGGCTGTGGAGAGAGCGACAACTGCGCAGCTGACAAGAAGAGTCGCGAGTCGGAGGTTCATTGTGCTTGTTGCTTGTGGAGAGGATGGTTGCAGGACGGCGCTGATTGTCGAATGACCTCACAACCATTCTCCCAGGACTCTGCTCCACTACCGCCATTCGAATGGCCTCCCTCCCAACCATTGTTCCAGGGCTCTACTACAGTACTCCGGGGAGCATTCATCAACACCACTCATTCGTTGGGGTATGATACACTGTGGCAACAACGGTAGAGCGGCATGACCGACGCTGACATGCCACGTGGGTGGGTAGATGGGTGGATTTGCTGTGTCAATACTTTTGTGAGGATCTCCCGATTGTCCATATATAAATCGAGATGTTTTGGGAAAGTACGTTGGCGTACCTACGGCTATAAGATGGGTGGAGTTTTTGAAGTATTTTTTTTGGATATATTTTGGAGTTGTGATCATCCAGATGTACGCCACGTGACATCCGCTTGGGGCGTTCTTGCTTGCTGCATGTAGACGAACAACTATAGTGTAGTCATACAGAGTACTGAACTACTGCACCAGGTGGATATATCAGCACTTGTACCCAAGTCCACGTCACAATCCATTGTACAATCCAAAAACTTGATTGTGGGTGAATCTCTCTATTCCCTTGGGGGCCAGGCTCTCGATCCGGAGACTGCAACCTGTGCATCCATGTACACTGTACTCAGTACTGTACTGATATTGATTTCCCTAGTATTCTGGATACTAGTACTGTACTTTTTCGGCGTGGCCGAGCCACGTTTTCAAAATTGTGGATTTTCCCACCAACCTACAGTATGACAATGTTGCCGGGCGAGCACCCGATATTATTAATAATACGTTTCACCATGGTGTTGGGCATGCATCATGGGATCGGTCCATGTGTTACCGTACTGTAGGTGCCATATCGAAACCCACCGCATGCTCGTACAGTATAGGAAATCCTCGAAGCCTGGCCCCCAATTCTGAGGGTGATGGTTTTCGCAGTGTGCACTCTCCACATCTGCTGGTTCAGGCGAATTGGACGCATTCGACCAAGGCGCAAGGCAGTACCCCGGAATTACAGCATTCCAACGGATAAAAATACAGTAATACTGCAGTAAACTGCTAATAAATCACAAAAATCCAGGCATGATTTCCCCTGCCACGTCACATACCGTTTTCCACAATGTGACGATATACAATATGATGTGCGACCCGAACTGCACTGGGTATTCAAACACTCGACTGTATTTACGGTACTGTACTGTATGACGGGGGCGCTGCCGTTCATATCGCACCTTGGATGGATTTGATACACTGTACTACTCTGCTCAACTTCCGGTAGCACTCGACTCAACTGGATACCAGTGCAGTCCAGTGCAGTACCAAGGTCCACCCTCCTCCACGTCACAATCCAGCACAAACAACGAAATTCACTCTGAGGAACTCTGGTTTCCTGTAAGTACACCGCTCTCCCAAGCCCAGGCGAGGGTCTTGCCTCTCTGGCCCCCTGATGCTCATTTCCCAATTCTCCTCGACCCACACCCACCCACAACCAACCACCCAGCCAACTGACAAGATGAAATTCCAGTTCGCTTTCCTCGCTGTCGCGCTTGTGGCAGCCACGACCTCGGCTCTTCCTGCCAATAGTACGTCGACGGCGGCGGATATCGCGATCCCGACAAGCCTCCCCCACGTCGCAGCAGCAGCAGCCAAGCGCGAACTGTACCAATTCACTGACTGTAACATCTGCAGTTTGACCGATACCGACTGCCAGGCCAAGTGCAAAGTGCCCACGGGTCCGTGCAACTCCGGTGGACGCGTGCATTGGCCGCCGTGGCTCAAGAACAAGTGCTTTGACTTGGAAAACAAGGAAAACAGCCAAGGCCCCGTCTGCTGCTCCCAGTGCCCAAACCGCCAAGACCCCGGGCGGTGCAGAACGACGTGCCATAAGCACTGTTAAAGATCTGTGGTTTTTGTACCACGTCGTACTACTGTATATGGATAGTACTGTAGCAAAAGAAGGACCATCTTTATATGATCAATATAAATGGAAAAAAATATAAAATAAATAAATATAACAGACACTTCCGAAGTATGGAGGAGCGAGCATGTGCCCTGATTTCTCTAATTTTTATTTTTCGCGTTCGTTCCTGTTCCAAGAGGGGGGGTCAAAAGATTTACATTTTTGGGTGGACTTCTCTCAATTCTACTCTACGCTAGTTTTCCAGTACGGTATTACATGAACTAACAATCGAGTTCTAGCGTGGAGATGAGATCTTGAAATTGGTCATGGAGTGGGTCGTCGTCTTGGGTTTTGGTTAGATTGAGAGCCACGATAGTATTTTGTCGAAATGTCGATAGAGTTGTCTTGAATAGGAAGTCTGGTGGCGGCGGTCCTGTTCCAAGAGAGTGCCCTTCCTCATAGTATTGGCGTGGTTACATTGTAAACTGTTGGCCAGTTGTCATTGTTCCATGCTCTTCGAAGTATAGTTCATATATCATAATATTTCATATATCATATTTTCCACATTTCGTGGCCCAATTGAACGTTCCTGAGCTTCTGAGTTTAGTTTACTGAATTCTTGACGATTTTGTTTTTGGCGAGAAAGAAAAAAGCCTGGGGAGCTCCAAGCATTGTCTCCATCGTCATTGCTCATTTGTCTTCAGCCTGAGCAACCCCAAGACCACCACCTCAAAGACCAAGACCCACCAAAAATGAAGCTGTCGGTTGTTGCACTCTCCGTGGCGGCCCTCACCGCTCTCGCCACGCCGTCTGCGACCGCAACGTCTTCTCCGCCAAGCAACAACGTTAACGCAACTAGCAAGCCTGCCCAGACTCGCGTGCTCCGGACGATGACCCACAAAAAGACTCTGAGTATGCGTGCGTGTGCAAACCCAAGAGACCCCAGGTGCAATCCACGACGCCCAGGTGGAGGGGGTGGTGACCACCGCTGCGTCCAGTGCAAGACCACACAGGCGGGAGGAATGCCATCCAGTATGCGTCAAATGGGCAACACCGGCCAGGGGCCAAAGTGTTGCAAGAAGCCATAGGACAGCTGGATATCAGCCCATATACTGCCCACAGCCAAGCAAAAATACAAATAAACAACACCAAATAATCTGGTTGGCCACAGGTCCAGCACGTTTACACTGCTACGTAGTTCCTTGTACCATACACGAAGAGCACAGCAGATGCTACGATTCTCTCTCCTGCTGAGCAGTGCACGACTCACACTGAAAGCCGTGGGGATGATTCTGTGCATTGGACAACTCACCCAAAGACAAGTAAAAAAATATACAAGACCAAAATATTATATTTTTTCGCGTTCGTTCCAGTTCGCAGAGCTATTTGTTCTACAGTGCAGTGCACTACTGTACTGTACTACACCTTTGCCCGCTCCGTATCCTGGATACAGTACATTTCCGTGGTTACATTGTAAGATGTTGGCCAGCTATCATTGTTTCACGGCACTTCGAAGTGGATGTCATATTTCATATTTCATATATTTCATATTTCCCACATTTCGACGGATACAATTGAACGTTGCTGAGTTTACAGGACCGCACCCTTGAAGCGTGTTTCACGCTTTTGTTTTTCCATTTTTGACCAGACACAACAACCTTGGGAGCCAAGCGTGATCTCCCTCGTCATTTCTCCTTTCTCTTTGACCTGAGCAACGCCTAGACCACCAAGACCCAGCCCAAGCCCACCTAAAGATGAAGCTTTCAGTCGTTACACTCGCAGTGGCAGTTCTCGTCGCTCTTGCCACGCCATCTGCGATCGCAACGTCTTCTGTTCCTCCAGACAACAGCCTCAATGCGACTACTACCAGCGCGCCTGCACAGCCCCGTATGCTCCGGGCGACGGCGACCCACAAGAACAAGATTCAGGACTTTCGTGCGTGTTCCAAAATCGGAGGGTGTAAACCATCTCCTCAGAAGAAGTGCGTCAAATGCAGCAAGGTCGGGCAAATGGTAGGAACTCCATCGAGTCATATGGGCCAGATTGCCGATACCCGCCAGAAAAACTGTTGCAAAAAAGCCATAGAAAAATAGATGCCGCAGGGGGACGGACATCAAGCCACAGATTGCATCAATCCATTTTTTTTTTTCTTTTTGTGTTTGTTTTTGTATATTTTTTTATATTTGTTTTATTGGGGTCGATGATGTACACTGAAAAAATAAATATAAAAAAGGATGTTCATCAGTGCAGCATACAGAATCTTGAATAAGTCATTTATTGATCAATTTTCATAAACACACAGATCTACAACGCCTTGCAGTCCTTCCGTTTTGTCGATGGGAACGGCGTTGGCGATGGAACAGCTTCCGCTAGACCGACAGCGTGACCACCCACTGGCTGGAGATCATCTCCTCCAGAAGGCGCCAAACTTGACTCATGACCACCGAGAAGCTCCATGGTACTGGCGGTGGTGGTGGCAACAGGCGTCGGAAGCAGTGTCGTGGCGGTCGCACATGCGCGGAGGCATTCATTCTTGTGGAACATATCGTCAGCGCATAGCGTGGTACACGACAGAAGCGTTTGTTCCTCTGTAAAAGCCGGTTCATCGAAGACGGGGCATGGCGTCTCCGTCTCCATCTCCGTCTCATTCGCGTCCGTCACACTGGATTCGATGGCAGCGGTTGCATTGCCATCCAGCGCGGCGGCCTCCACGGGTGAAGGGGTCGCACTGGAACAAATGGACTTGCACTCAGCCGTGAGAGGTCCGGCAAACGCACAGTTACACTTGGGCAGTGCTGTTGCGTTGGTAGGAGCACCAGGCAGCTGGGTATCCATCACTGGTGGTGATGGAGTGGTCTGGCCAGAGCAAATGAGCTTGCAGTCATTCGTGAGCGGCATGGCCGCGGCACAGTTACACACCACTGGTAGAGAAGTCGCAGTGGAGAAAGCGAGCGCCGCGACGCTGAGAAGGAGAGTTGCGAGTCGGACGTTCATCGTTTGGACACGGAGTAGGGACGATGTATGTGTGCTTGATGGGAGGGCGGCTGCCAATTGTGGAATGACCTCAGCCATCCCCAAAGACCCAGAATTTCCTGAGACGCTCATTCGAATACCGTTGTTGGATAGGACACACATTGCTACGGTAACACTGCGAATATCGCGGATCGGAAAAGGATTGTTGCGTTGGCATGGAGCCTCTGTGACAGCAATGACCGAGGTTTTGCTGTATCAATACTGGAATACTCTTCAAATAGGCATGCATACATCAACCTTTACGTTTTGGGAAAGTACAGCTTGCCAGCCTACTGATATACGATGGGTTGACGTGTCAAGGTGGTTTTTTGCTTGATCGTCGTCCTGTTGCAGATCGAAGTACTTCAAAGTCCTCCTTAAGTGCGACGCACTATTGTGGTTTAGTGACAGATGTTGAAGCAGGACTGAATTCTCGCGCCACGTCCCAAACACTCATGACAGTCAGCTCCTGGTCCCACCATGAAGCAGTGGCCGCTGGGCTGAGTGACAAAGTGCCGCAGTCCGCTTGACCATATGAGTATCAACCAGATCAATCGTGCGCTTCGTCAGCTCGAGATTCCGAACGCCAGCGACGAACCCAGAGGACACACGCTCTTCGTTGCCAACGTGACCCAAGAGCAGCGGGACGCCTATTCTGGAAAGTGAAGATCAGACATTCAAGTCAACGTACATGACAAGAAACGCTGCCACAGGTGACATTTACATCACCGAATTCCCAAGTAAAGAGCATGAGCACTACGGTTTCCAGCTGGTCAAAGCATTTATACGCGACGCGAACGCGACGCGAACGCGGAGCGTTGCCTTGTGGGCTACGAAGCCTCGTACAACTCGACTGGCTCCCACTATGAGCCCGATCTCAGCTTCGGACCTCCGAGGTCCAGGAGGTCCGACCTCCTCAAATGGCTACATTCCAACCGGTCTTTTATTTGAAGCATCCACTGTGGTTCACAACTGTCACAAAAAGCCAAAAACAAGAAAAACCAAACTGCCCCCAACGGACACATCGCGCCGTGTGTTCACCGCTATCGCATGCGTCATGCACACCAAGAACCAGGCTGTACAAGCATTAGATCACGTGCTTGACTTGCCGGACGCAATGCTGGATACGTCGGTGCATTTGTCTCTTCAGCAGGCGGCGGCGAGCGGCTCCGTGTCGCTCTTCAACCGTGTGTACACTCGCGGATTTGGCACAGTAGAGCGCACAGAAATTGATGAATGCTTTGGAGAGAACGCGCTGAGCAAGCCAATCGAAGCAGCTGTAACGCATGCACGTATGGATGTGGTGGAGCGCATCCACGCATTGCACTCACAGCGGCTGCCCGTGCAATTGCTTGGCGCCGCCGCAGAGAACGGCGATTTGCTGATGCTCCAGTGGCTACTAGCGCATCGCGCCGACGAGCGCTGCACGCCTGACACTTCTAGCTACGGTCCCAACGAACGTGTGCGATTCCCTGCATGCTGCTTGTTCCAGCCATTTCAACGTGCGCTTGACAACAGGCGCTTCCATGTGGTCAAGTGGCTGCTAGAAAATGACTACTATGACCCCGCGCGTTGCCACTGCTATGCCGGGGATTTAGCGGCCGCGACAAATGACTTGGAAATGGTCCAGTGGCTGCATACACGACAGTTTCCCGGCATGTTTACCCGTTTTGCGCTGGAGAAAGCCGTCCAGCATGGCCACTTGGAAATCGTGCAGTATCTGCTAGCCAACCGTTCGGAATTGTTTCTGTCTTTGCGCTGCAGAGCGCAATTGCACTTGCACTTGCCCGTGGCTATGATGCCATTGTTGACGCGCTTTGTGCCAGCGAAGTGGTATCGAACTGTGAATTGGACAATTTGGGTCGATTAGAATGGGATGCCGCCAGGAAAGGACGGTTGGATCTGCTTCAGTCGGCTCAGTACGTGATGGAAGATGCTTCCGAGGTTGGCCATCGAGAGTGCCTGTATGAAAGGCTATCTGAAGTCGTGCAATGGCTGGTTGACCACTACAAGAACCCGTGCAATGAATATGCGCTGTGTATGGCAGCGCGTGGTGGCCATATCGGTCTTCTGGAGTGGATTCATATGCGTGGCTGTGGGGAATGGAGCGCTCATGTGAAGGACAGAGCAGCCAGTGGTGGACAACTCACGACGGTTCACTGGATCCACGAACACCGCAGCACCGAAGGCTGTGCGACCCATGCGATGGACTGCGCAGCCGCCGCAGGTGACTTGACCATGGTCCAGTGGCTCCACGAGCACCGCACCGAAGGCTGGACGACCGACGCGATGGACCGCGCGGCTGGGTGTAATCACTTGGAAGTTGTGGAATGGCTTCGTCAACACCGCACAGAAGGATGTACACGGCGCGCGACGGACAAAGCAGCCGCACAAAGCCACTTGGAGATGATCGTGTGGCTGCATACCCACTACAGTGGGGCCTTTACAGTGTGGACCATGGATGCCGCGACGCCCACCGTCTTGAAATGGCTCCACTGGAATCGAACAGACGGCTGTACGACGACAGCGATGGACAAGCTGCGTGCCGGGGCGACTTGGCGACGCTGCAGTTTCTCCATGGCCATCGCACGGAAGGCTGTTCGGCAGGCGCGGCAGTGCTCGCAGCATCAAATGTCCATTTGTATATCGTCCAGTGGCTCTATGAAAGATACCCACTGGTGTTTGATGCGCAACAGTTATCCGGCCCAGCTCAGTTTGAACTCCATCCAGTCGCTCGCGCCATGGAAAATAAACAAAAATTGTATATTTTATCTCATATTACTGCTAATAATGAGCCCAAAATACAATATATTCGAGCCATCATGGCCATCATATCGGCATAGGTTGAAGTTGCTGCTGTTGAACAACAAGTGTACAAGTAGCTGTGAGGACCACAAGGAACACGACCATTAAATGAATGGGAACAGGCACGAAGAAAAGCTGCGGCTTCGCACATTCTGGATTTTTCTCACCAGAAAAAAAAAAAAACCCGCCAATATTATTTTCAATAATTAAATTTGTCAAAGATCACCAACTGTCGGTTCGGCTAAGTACGAGTCATTATTCGAAAGGAGAAACATGACAGTTGAAAGTTTGTCTGATTTTGCATGCGCTTGCTTCCCCCACTCCTCCATCGCTGCGCTGCTGCTGCACGAGTGACCACCACCACCACCACATCCGCATCTTCCTCTTCCGCCTCTTTCGTGCCGCATCGCCCCTCGTGCTCGCTTCTCAACGCGCACCACAACACCCAGCAGCGCACCATGAGTTCTGCCCACACTCCCAGCACCAGTACCCCACATACTGCGCTCATTCCTGTGGTGAGTTTGATCTCTTTCTCACCCATTCCTTCACAAGCCTGACTGAGACTCAACGTACTTGGCTCTGTTCCCGTCAGGCGGACGGCAGTGAAGAAATTGAAGCCGTGACGCTTGCTGATGTGTTGGTGCGCGGCGGCGTCCACGTGACACTTGCCAGCGTCGGCCGCAAAGACCGCAACGTTGTGCGCATGTCGCGTGGCGTCCACTTGCAAGCCGATTTAGCGATTGAAGCCTGTGTGGATCTGGATTTTGATCTGATTGTTGTGCCTGGAGGACTCCCCGGTGCGAATCATTTACGCGATTCCAAAGTGCTCATTGACTTGCTAAAGCAGCAAAACCATGCCGGTAAATGGTATGGAGCGATCTGTGCCGCGCCAGCGGTGGTGCTGTACCCACATGGGCTGCTGCCATCGCCTGCGACAGGGTACCCAGGCTTTGACAAAGACTTGGGGGACGAAATCGACTACCAAACGCAAGCCAAAGTCGTGGTCACAGGCAACTGTGTGACAAGCCAAGGACCCGCGACGGCCATGGAGATGGGGATCACACTGGTGGAGCTGCTGTGTGGCAAGCACAAGGCGCACACGGTCGCCAAGGGTCTGCTCATGCCTGGGTACTAAAAATCTGTGCTACACCGTAGTCGGGAGGGAGGGAGGCTGAAGGCAAAAATATGGAACGTAATAATATATGTAAAACCCCACCCGTGTATCTAGTACTGGTATCTACTGGTCACAGACTCGACAAGCAAGTCGTTGGGTCCATGAGAGCGATATCTACAGGGGTACGCGGTGTGTCCACGATCTCTTGGCGGCGCCAGCGCGACTTGTGGATGGCGAGCACAGCGACCACGGCCGCGACAAGAGCGGCCACACCTGCGGCCATCCACACGTATCTCTTCGATGCTGGAGACGCATCATCATCAGTGAGATCCACAGTTGCAGTGGACGACAGCGACGTGGTGGTGACGGTAGTGGTAGTGGCCTTTAAGTCTTGCAGCACTTTGCAGCTGATGAGGTACTGGTTGGCTTCGTTCTTGGACGTGCGGCAGAGCTGGCAAGTCGTCGAGGCCACGCAGCCAATGATCGTTGGTGTCGTGGTCGCACACTTTGGCTCGGCCACAGACGAGACGGCCAGCAGCCTGGAGGCCACCACAGCGGCACTGCAATCCGTGGAAGGCGCCACTGCAGGCGCAGTTGTAGTAGTCGTAGTAGGAGTCGTACTAGTCGTCGTTCCAGTCGGACACCAGATGAACCCGGAGCTTCCAAAGGTCTTGCAGAAGCGGCACAAGTTGCCCTGGCAGCCCAGCCCACCGCTGGTTCCTGCTGGACAAGTCGTATCGTAGAACGCCGAAAGCCCAGCGGCCTTGTCACCCGACGAGACCAGTGCTGCACAGTCCAGCGCAGCACCGGCTTCAAATTGGTCTTGTTCTTGTGCTGCCGCTTGCTCTTGCTGGCGCACAACAGGATCACAGGAGACGTAGTGCCTGGATACTTGAGTCATAGTATGGCGGCAAAAGCGGCAGCTGCTGCTGGCAAAGCAGCCAATGCTGGTCGGGTCCTTGAGACACGAGACGTCGCCAAACGCGCCGACGCCGGCCGCTGCGTTGGCCGCCAACACAAACGATTGGCATGGGTCAATCGCGTCTCCGACGGTGGTTGGTGTTGCTGCTGGTGTTGTCGGTCTTGTAGGCGTGACCTGTGCGTCGACACCACGGCCAGCGATGGAGAGAGCGGCCACGATAGCCAAGACAGCACGATGGACAGTCATCTTCTTGGAACAAAAGGGATTGTGTACAGGGTGTTGTGGGTCACACGTTGGGAAGGCGAAGCGAGGCCAATGAGAGAAGAACCATTTGGAAGGGCAGAGTTCTATCCAGCTCGATCGATCCGTCCCATCAAACTCCAGCAACGGACAAGCTGGGAGCAGCATCCCATGGCCTTGTTGGCTACACCAGTTGTTCAATGGCGACTCTAGAACCTCCCATAGGAGGTCCCACCGTCCCACCCAAGCACCACCATGGCGAAAATAGCCCATTCGCCCTCCGCATGGCTGATCTTCTCCAATTCGCGGAACCGGCGAGAAACAAACCTGCAACGCAATGGTCTCATATGGGTCCAGTCCAATGTCACTCATCTCATAGCCGCCTATTTTGTGAACCAGTAATAGCGATATTCATTCTATATTTAGGTTTAGGACACCAGCAGACCTGCAAAGAAATACTTGCTGTCTTCCATCGCAACCCAGTATTACTACTATTAAAGTAGGTATTCGTTTCAATGGCGCCACCCAATATCATGGCCATTTTCCATTTGGGGCTCTAAAAACCCACGAAAGGACTGGTCGCGGATGTACCACCGCGCGCCGTACCCATCGGCATTGCGACACTCAAAAGTCACTTCTCCATGAGGTAAACTGTGGATATTCTTCCACACGGCTTGCTCTAAAAGTGACTCCAGGCGAGCCAGTGCGATTTGGTTTTTGGCGATGTCGTTGCCTTTCAATTCGCCCCAAAACCCATCGGAAGACCGCTGGCAATGCTTGGTGAAGGCGCGTGCACCGACTGTGAGCTTTTCTTTTTTGCTATTGAGCTGCAAGAAAGACGCAAGACATTGCTCACGTGTCAGTGGCGCGACCACGCGGCTTCCAGTGGTTTCTCGGATGCCGAGACATGTCAGTACGCCTCGTGCGCCACCCAATTGGGCAAGGAAACCAGCAGCAGCTACAGTAGTCGTTCTATCCGTCGCCTGTGGACAAATACGAAAGTATTAATACCCGTGTTTTCTTCCGGTTTGGGCAATGTGGTATGATGTATAATACCTCTTTGTGAGCGATGACACAATGGTCGACAAAGCTCTGGACAGTTGTCCAGGCAATGCTGAGCACACGGTTGCGACTCGTGGTGACGACGCTCATGCCGTCCACTGCAGGCGGCTGGCTTAGAAGTGGGCAAAGTCGCGTTTGAAACCAGGCTACGATGACCACAGCAAGCTGATCAATAAACGAGACGTGCGCGAGGAGACCAGTGAGCACGCTGCTGACTGGCAGAGCGTTCGCTTCGCCCACGGTGTGCTGCAGTGCTAGTGACGTCAGTTGCGCAGCAAACGCGTTGGGGTCTTCTGCGTCATGGAACGCTTCTCGTATAGCGTCGCTGTCGCGGAGCAGCGCACGCAGGCAGGCGCTGACGGCTGCGATGAGCAGCTCTTCTTCCGTCATGATTGAGAAATGAGTTTTTTTTTGTTTTTTTTCATGGAACCAACACTCACCAGATAAGACAACCATTCTGCAATACTGCAACTTGTGCGACTGACTTGGTTCTTGACTGGGTTTGGCTCTCATTCTATGCGATACGGCCGTCAATGCCATTGACTCGACGGGATTGTGATCCGTGTGAAGTACTGGGAAATGTGGCGGTTCCAACCACTATACACTGTCCAGTAGAGAGCCTGCCACTTCTATAATAGGTCCACACTCCCAGCATCACTGACATCGTCGCAGGTACTGTGCACTCAAAGGGCTCAAGTGGCGCGATGAGCTGATTGTTAGCTCATCATGCAATACAGTACTGTACCGCCACAGAAAAGCCCACCCATGGAATGTTGTGTTGCTGATCGATGCGGTCCGCTGCCTCTGCTCCACAGAAGAACGACGGGTCATCGGGTTGCAAATCTGCCCTAAAGATCTGACCAAAACAGGAGCATGTTGCATCGCGGCGCGAGATCCAAAGGAAAGGAGATAATGAATGGAGATTCTTAGAAAGACGGACTTGACTGTACACTTGATCGGATCTATACACGACTCTCTCCATTTGATTTGTCTGGTACTACTTGTTGAAAAGCCTGTACTGTCCAACTAGGAGTACTGAAGGCCTGCGGCAGGCCAAGAAGCCCGCTTCGGTTGCGCGATCTCCACCAAACAACACAGAAAAACGCATCGCATGCTCAAGCTCATCACGACGCGTCATGCATCTTCCTCGTTGAGTATTGCTCGGATGTCCATGGCCGCAGCAACAGCCGCGGTCGCGTCTTTGCTACGTGGCTGATCCACCGCTACGACTACTGGTGGCCGTGGATTACGCGCTTGCTGGCCATGGTCGTCGTCGTCGTCGATGAGTGTAAAGGTACTGAGATCGCCAATGCAGCAATCCGAGGTCACCAACGCACCATCAAACAACTGCGCGAGATCGCGCGGGTCTGGCAGCACGCGAGCAAAAGCTTGCACAAAGCCAAAATTCATATCAAAGCGACGCACACGGTGCGTTTGCGAGTCAAAAACAATCTCAAATTCTCCTTCTCCGTGGAGCTCTTGGCCGAGCAGTTTACGACGAAGCGCTGGCGGCGCTTGAGGGAAAATGATATTGAACGTGGCCTCGACGATGGACGTTCGGAAGCGGGACCGCACGCGCACGACCACATCTTGGCTGATAGCCGCCGGTTCGCAGTCAAAGCTTCCGCGCACGGCTTGTGTCGCTGCGACGTGGGCATCGGCGGTGATGAACGCATGTTCCACGGGTCCAAACGCCTCGGTGTACCGTGCTAGCATGGCGATGAACTGGTCGACGCCTTGGAGACGTCCTTTGCGCACTTTCTGGTCCATAAGCGCATGGAGAAAGGCGCGTGGTTGGTTTTCTTGGTACGTTTCAATGCCTTGGTGGTCGTACGAGTACCCGTGGCGCAACAGCACAAAGTATTCGCGCATGAGCTTGACGTACGAGCCGTCGCGGTCGTCGCGGCGGTTCAATGCACGCGCCTGCAGTAAAGAGCGAGCCACTTGAAGCGCGCGGATGTCGCTCTGCAGTGCGTGGATGTCCAGCTGCAAGTTGTGGACGCGGAGCCGCTCGACCTCACGGGTGCGCAGCCACCGGCGCGCCTTTCGCGGCCGCCGTTGAACAGGCGCCGGGTCCACGCGCGGCGGCACAGGCGGATACACAGGCGGACGAGGAGTGGAGAGAAGCAGGAGGCGTTGCTCCGCCACAGATGCCATGGCGTGGCCCATATAGAGGAGGTTGTTCTCCGCTTGCCAGTCGCGTGACGTTGCCATTTGCGTTTGTCAGCTCTTCTTGTGAACAAGAAACAAAAAACAAAAAAAAATGAAAAAAATGAAAATATTTGAAGGAGGTGGGCATGCTGGATGTTGATTGGCTAAAAGTAGAACACACCGTGATTTGTGATGAGTCATTTTCTGAACTCTTCTGCTTGATGACTGGAAAAAAAGAAAAAGAAAACGACGACAACCATCTTCTGCCAAAATTCCTTCACGCGCAACATAATTATTGGATACCGGTACCTGTACCGGTTTCGGGTATCGTCAACAGATCAGAGTCTGATCCGTTGCCGTCTGATCATCAGACAGTGAAGATGAGGAATCCGTACCAGTGGCAGTCGCAAGTTGCAGTAGCCTCACTGCAAATATCCGCCACAGCAAACGCACACACATACACACACAAGCAGCATGCGTCACCAGCCAGTCCACGCCCCGCTGATAGCCATTGAGGGCGCCCAGCCCGTAGCGACTGCAGCGTTGGAGCGATGCCCGCCACCGTGCCGAGGTCGCCGCCGCCCATACCGAGAAGACGCGCGCACCAAGAAACATGCACGATTGATCACCGAGGTGCAGCAGCTCACGCTGCAAATCACTCGCCTGCAGCAGCTGCGTGAGCTTTTACAGGAAAAAACCAGAAGCCAATTGGACGCCACGATTGGCTCGCTTTCGCAAACCGTGCGCATGTACTTTGACGTTTTCAGCCATGGGTACCACCCACAAGTGCGCTTACCCAGTCGCCACAGGAGCAACACCAATAGCGGCGACCAGTTGCTCCACACCAACGACTTTTTAGCCAGTGTCATGGACGAAGACATGTCTGGTGGTGGGTTCCGTGGCGTGCCCATCTTGATCGAACAGTGGAAGCGGTTCTCAGTGCTCTTTGGCGGTCTGCAGCTGCGGCTCTTGCATCTTCAAGTTGTGCCTCTGGAAGAAACAACATTTGAGGATGGAAACGACCAGCCAAAGGCCATGGTCACCGCGACCGTCGCGCATTCGGGCCACGTGACGCTCAAGACCATTGAGATCTTGTTCCCTCATATCTTGTCCAACGCTGCACTGGTGATGAGTATCCTGGGCCGCCAAGTGGCCGGTGATGGCCGCACCGAGTTCATTTTTGACTGTGGAACCGGCCGCGTCGTGGAATGTCGCATTGATATTGACATGGTCGGCACGTTTGTACGCATTGTGCAGTCCCCACGCGACTTGGCGCTGCTGTTCCAGTCAGCTTTGATCACACCAGAGGGGTTTGTCGGGGACACCGAAGGTATCGTCCCAGTGCCAGTGCCAGTGGCACAACCAACAGCAATATCAGACACGCGCATGGCCATGAAACACATTCTGTCCGAAGAAGAAGAACAAGAAGAAGACAATGATGACCAGTTCCATGCCAATCGAAGCGCCTCACCAGTGCTATAGCAGTAATGAGTCCAAGAAATAGAATAGTAATATATTTCCAGAATACTACCACTACTGCCGTCTAATTAGTAGTGGCAAAGTCCAGGGTGACATGGTCAACTGGCTGTGCATCGCTGAAATCATCGTGCGTGCAAAGGATCCGTGCAAGATCCATTTGCTTGTCACTCTCTTTACCATCGCTCGAGGGCTGCTGGTTCTGCTGGGTTGGCGGAAGATCGTCGCCCATGTAATACTCAGGCGTCACCAGCGCCGCGCCAAACAAAAGCGCCAGATCTTCTGCATTGTGGATCACTTTTGCGTACGCCGAGATCAAATCGATATCAATGGTGCATTCCACGACGCGTTGCGCCTGGCAATCGTATACAAAGACGTACCGTCCAGCACCCGCGATTTGCTGGCCGATGAGCGCCATGACCAGTGCCGGGTGGCCCATGATATGTGGGAACATGCCTTGTACACCGGCGAGCGTCAAGTTGCCCGAGTAGTTGGCCCGAGCCGTGACGGTCACGCTGTTGGTCTCTGGATCCAACGACGCGACGTCGGCGCCTGTGAATGTGATTTTTGAATTGACAAACGACGTCGAATACCGCTTCCACTGCTCGACCATGATGGCCACGCCGTGGAAGCCGCCGCCGACGACTTCGTGGTCCATCAAACAGGCCAAGAAATCATCCGGATGCGCTTGACCGGTCGTAGCAATAGCACCGTCATGATGCCGTGGAGATGGCGGTACGTACCCACGCGAAAAGACATCGAAATAGGTCTTGACAGCGCGCCACGGAGACCCCATGGATGCGTCCACGCGGTTCATCGCTTGCTCTTGCAGCACTTGGCGAAGCTGCAGCAGCCGCGCGACTTCGTCACGTAGCTTCTGGACTGCTTCTTCGGCGCGAACCAGTTTCTGTCTCTTATTCCGTGGATCCCTGCCGCCACAGCGTGGCGGACGAGCAGCCGTCGATGTCGTTGGGCGCGCCGCCGTGGAGGCATGTACCAGCGCTGTGGTCGGGCGTCGCAGCGGCCGCACGTTGCTTCTCTTCTCGGTCATGTTGTGTGGGTTTTAGATGTTGTTGACGAGTGACTGGTGATGAACGATGAACAGCCAACGCGGCCTCTTGCTTGGCAGAGTACGCATGGAATCTGTTATGAGGGGGTGTCAATATGACACAATTCCAGTTGGCTGTCTGACTCCTGGATACTGCGCATGTTGCGAGCTGTCTTTCTTCCTCTGACGACACCAACTTGCAAAAATGTTCGACCACAGAGTGTTGATAAATATTTCATATTCAGCACATATGTATGCATAAAACACTGTAATAGCCACACGGAATCTAGATATTACGGTTAACCATGCACGACTATGGCATATTTACACATTTACGGGGACCAGCTGGCAATGAAAATTGGGAGACAATTGGCGCACAATCATGTGGATTTTGTATGGTGAGGACGCAGGGCTTGATTACGCCGAGAACATGAATTCGCTGCATTTCGAGGCAAGCCAGTTCGAGCTACCAACATTCGTGGGCCACGAATCGTGGCTGTGCTGGAGCCAGCCTCCTACGTGTCTGCACAGGCTGCTGTAGCTCGCGATCAGTCTTTCCCGCCCACAGTATGGTGACCACACAGCGTTGTGTGCATTCCAGGGTCTGGTTGAAGATTGCCCAGTGACCTTCAACACTGAAGAAGCATGAGAAAGGCTCTCTCATCCTTCTGCGGCTGCGCTCTCTCAGAGAGCGCAGCCGCCATCTCTGTACGACAACCCATCGTCAACATGCAGTTGCGATTTCATTTTCTGCGGAAGGAGTGCCGTTTAGGTTTCACATGTACCGTACAGTTGACCTATGCAAAGCGACTGGTGGTGGCGACGCCTTGTGTTGTTGACTGCACAGAAATCTGGGAGCCAGCCCCCAGCTTGAAGTTTTCAGGAAGCTCCTCACGGAAATTCAAATCGGATTAGACAGGGTTGAGCAACATTGAAAGCAAAACATCCACCGAACTGCAGACCAAGTGAACCTGGCTTTACTGACATCAACGGATTTGAACATGGGATTTCAAATATTGTTTTGTATAGATAAAATCCATGATTGAAGATACCATGCCGTTAAACCAAAGATATAAACGCGACCAAACGATCGCATCCCCATCGGCGTGGGACAAGCCGAACACGAGCTCCCCCCAATGGTTCACAAGACATTATTCACAAGACGTCTCCAGAGAAAGAGAACACTATCCCAGGATATCACCACCGCCACCACCATCACCACACGCTGATTGCGATGGACGAGGACGCGGACACCCACAGCGTAGCGGCCGGAAAGGCCAGCAAGACGAAGCGGCAGCGCGCGGCTACCGACACCGATCATGAGGATGGCGTGCTGGTCGCTACAACTGCCACCATTCCCAGCCAGCAGCAGCAGCGACCACGCAGGCGCCCCAAGCTCATTTGGCGTGCGCGGGACCAAGAAAACTCGCGGCTGTACAACTTGCAACTGGACGTCACAGCGCTGCAGTCGGAAATGCAAGGCATGCAGCAGTACCGCAATTTGCTCATGCACCGCGCGCTGAACAAGCCCGACGACTTTGATGGTTCGTACGTCAAGATTGTGCAAGAATATTTCCGTGTGTTCCGCCATGGCTACACGACAAATACGAAGAAGAGTGGCCAGCGCAAGCAGTATCTGCTAAACGCAGACGCGACCACTGGTGAATCGGTACCGGATGCATTTGTGGACCGCGTGGTGGACGCCAACGTCATGATCGGACGGTTCTCGGGGCTCCACCAGATGATGAAGCAGTGGCAGCGGTACACCGCGGCGTTCGCGCCCATGCAGCTGTCGTTTATCGATGCGCATGTCATTCCAACCACCGCGACCACGACCGCGACAGCAGCAGCACAGGCGTCTTCTGATAGAGATGCCACTACTGGAGATGCCGTGGACCGCTTGGTTTCAGTGACCTCGCGTGCCCAGTACCATCTGTACATCTCCCTTCAAACCATTGAGGATATGTTCCCCCATTTACTTGCGCAACCAGAAATCGTGACCATGATCTTGGGCCGCCGCATCCGAGGGATTGGCAAATTTGATTTTGTGTTTGATCCACAAAGTAACCGCATCATCCAGTATGAGTTCAGTTTGGATTTGCTGGGCTCGTTCTTGGAGCTACTGGGCGATCCAACCACGACCGTCGTGTTGCTCAATGACGCACTCATCTCGGACGAGTCGTTCATTGGCGACTTGTCCGAGTTTGTGCCCGTGGTGCAAGAGGTGAGTCCAGCTGAGACTGAGTGGAGTGGAAGTATTACTGGTGCTAGTAGTAGTGCTGGAAGTATTACCTTCCCCGAGCCGGCTGTGGCTGCGACGGGCCAGTACAAGTGCCCTCTATCATCGCCAACGACACAGCAGCAACAACAACAACACCACCAGCAACAACAACCATGGCAAATGAAGATCAGCACCATTTTAGCGACGGACGACAATGAAATCATTCCGTGACATGATGCACGGGAACCCGGTAACAGGTAGTAATGGTGGTGTGGCATGTAATTGTGCAAATATTGGAGCAGTATTAGTGTTGATACAAGTATTCCTTCGGAGTTCGCAACGATCTCGGTGAGACGACGTGTTCAATCACTACAATGTCACTACGGCGAGGGATCTTGAACCCATTTTGTATCCTCCCAACAAAAAAGTACCGGTAATAAAAAATCATTTTCATTGACACGCTTTGAATATAAACGGGATTTCGGGTGTCTTCACCGAAGCATCACCAATCTACCAATCGGGATTACATGCGTATGTATGCATTGGCTCCCATAAAACCTGGAGGGCATCGTACAGTGTATAATTGAGAGCGGTTGTTTTATTTCTTGACAAACGAGTCCAGTCGCACAAATTGTTGATAAAAACATAAAACGACAATGTTCTCGCGAACACCAATGGCATGGCTTATATCCCGCGTGGACAGAAGAGTGCATGGAGATGTCGCTCACGTGGCTGGAGACATGGTTGAGCTGTACCCGTTATACTGTGTGATCCACTGAGATCTTCCCACAAAGCCTCCACAATAGTGAGAGCGTCGGGGGGGGGGGGGGGGGGGGGGGGGGGGGGGGGGGGGGGGGGGGGGGGGGGGGGGGGGGGGGGGGGGGGGGGGGGGGG
>JAADWJ010000422.1:0-20055 GCA_023336165.1 Pythium monospermum
AGAGAGAGAGAGAGAGAGAGAGAGAGAGAGAGAGAGAGAGAGAGAGAGAGAGGACTTGGAACAAAATCACACAAGAAACAAGCAAAGAGAAGACATTGTTCCTTGGTCGCTTATCCTTCTTGTCCAAACTCTGTGGTCCACTTGACGAAACGATTGAGTTCATCGGCCGCGACACTGGAGACCGAGTGTTCCATGACGCGCTTAAAGTCGTTCTGATTGCAAAGTAGTGTGTGTTAGATAGTTGTAAATGGCCAACATGCAGCGACGAACAAACAATCGAGCAGATACGGCACGGTACCATGGAGACCATCGGTGGCCGGAGCTTGTCGTCGTTGAACCCGCGGCTTGGCAAGTCGTACAAGCGCATGCGCAACGAGCCACAACGGCGGCATGGCGCCAGACACTCGCGGCACTTTTGCGGGCACGACGACAGTTTCATGTGGCAGTACGCACACGGCGGGTCGTCGTCACATGGCGTCAGAAACTCGCCGTTTGAGCGAGGCATGGCCTTGTCATCGCACTAACAAGACGGGGAAAAAACGAGACGTCAGCCAACGAGAGCCACAGCAGCAACATAAACAAAACTTGAACAAAACCCACTCGGGTGAAGAACTGGGCTTGCTGGCATTTGCGCAAGGGCTCCATCAGAGCTTCCCGCACCAGCACCGAGATATCCGACCCGGAACAGCTGCAAAAAAAAAATCCCATATTATACACGGCCATGAAAAAAATGAGTCATCCCGACCGTGTAAAAAACGTCCATCGCTGCTGGTACGACGTACCCGTCCGTGTGCTTGGCGATCACGCCAAAGTCGTGCTCGTTGAGTGCGTGGGGCGTATCGCCCAAGTGGAGCTTGAGCATCACTTTGCGCGCTTCCAATTCGGGCAGAGGGATGTAAATGCGTTTTTCAAAGCGTCTGCGCATGGCCGGGTCCAGTTCCCACGGCACGTTGGTCGCACCAAGCACCAAGATACCGTCGTGGTCGTTTCCGACGCCTTGCATTTGCACTAAAAACTCAGTTTTGATGCGTCTCGTCGAGTCGCTTTCTCCTTCCGACCGGTTCGAGCACAACGAATCGATTTCGTCAATGAAAATGATCGCCGGTTTGCGTTCGCGGGCCATGTCAAACAAGTTCTTGACGAGTCTGTACAAACACAGATAGAGAATCATCAATCCAGGGCTGTTTTGTGTGGGTTCTACCATTGGGGATGGAAAGACACGTACTTTTCACTCTCGCCCTGCCACTTGGACACGAGACTGGACGACGACACGGCAAAGAAAACTGAGTCGGCTTCGGTCGCGACAGCCTTGGCGAGAAACGATTTACCCGTACCAGGTGGCTGCCCAAGTGTTGTTTTTTCATGTGAAAAGCATCAGTCAAAAATCCGCCGTCACGCCCTGTGGAGACAACAACAAACACGCAACGTACGCCATAGAGAAGGATGCCTTTCCACGGCCGCCGCTTGCCAGTGAACAGCTGCGGGAACCGCGCTGGCAAGATCACGGCCTCTTTGAGCGCATCTTTGGCAGCATCCAGACCTGCGACGTCATCCCACTTGACATTGGGCTTTTCCGATACCACCGCCGCTGTGTGTGTAGACCAGCACATACAGTAAATACGATGATACGCACACACACACACAAAGCAACGCACTCACAGGCAAGCGAGCCACGCAGCTTGGCGGTCTCGGCGTCGGTTTCCTCATCGTCGCTCTTGTCGCCTCTGTGTTTCATCCATCACCAAGGTGGCGTACGCGGGATCAGTTTGCCAAATATCCATCCATTGGTTTCATATTCAAAAGTACCAAGGCACCCACTTTTCCAGCTCGGCTGTGCCAGCTGAAGAAATCGCTTTCGCGCCGGACGATTTCTCCAGCATCGTGCGCAACTGCTCGGCGCGGGTCATGTAGCCTTCCACGCGCTTCATGATGATCTCTTTTGACGTCGGGTTCTTTTCATCTACGTATTGAAAACCGTCATGAGCAAACATGGTGTTCGTATCGACCACACTACTAGTAATACGCAGACGTACACTTGACGCCGACCATAAAGTGCTCGAGCGCTTTCTTGTACAGCCCAAGGGCCTCTTCGTAATTCTTCTTATTGTCTTCATTGATCGCGACCGTCACGATCTCGATCGCCTGTGGGATGAACTTGTTCTCCATCGCACCAGATTTCTCGTTGCTGCGGATGAACAAGGATGTGGCCTGCTTTCACCCTTCTTGCACCCGCTTCTCTGTCTCTCTCTGCGATTGTGACGACGATCAGCAGAGTTTCGGTCTGAAAGCAGGAATGTTGGTTGTTTCTCCAGGTGTGGGTGATGATTTTGGGGAGCTTTATTATTCTGTCTCTCACGGTACATACGTTGGACACAACCACTTCAACTTCCAAATAGAAAAAAATGGGGGCAAAATACTCCAAAGGCGTGGTCCGCCACGAGCTGCGGGACGTATTGCCGCGCAACTGGACCGAGCTCGAGCTCTTCTATACGCGCTACCAGCACGAAGTCTTCCGGCGCAAAACCAGCGATCCGCAATGCCAGTTCTTCATCACGTTTCCAGTGTTTCGCATACTGATCTCTGGTATCCATGCTTCCAGTGAATCCCATTCCAGCGCAAGCGCCGCGTCAACGGATGATAGCTGGCGAGAGAAAGAGTTGCTGCTCCGCGCATTTCAGTGCCTGGACCGCAAGCGCAAGCAGCGAATCGCTGCGATGGACTTTTTCGCAGGCCTCGTGCTCATCACGAACGCGAAGAAATCCATCAAAGTGGAATGTACGTGGGCGAACACAGCCAAAACGGCTACACTGGATGAAAACTTGTTGCGCATCCTGATATTTCTTGTCAGTTTTGTTCTCATTACTGGACAACGGAGGACTGAAGACGCTGAATGAATGTGAAGTGACGATGGTTCTTGGCGCCGCGGCTCGTGGGCTCGTAATGTTCAAGGCTAATCCGCCGGTGGACGAGCATGCGCTTCGCCCGCTTGCTCGGCGTACGTTATTTACTGCTATGCCGAGCGAGTATACAACACAACCGACAGTGTGTGTGTGTGAATTTGCTGTAGGCTTACTTGGGGAGGCAAAAGAAGCCACCCGAGCATCGCTCGTGGAGAAGACACTGACAGATACGGAGATCGTGTTCTTCATGAACGACCTTGATAATGTACGTGCCATCGTTTCGCGCTATCTCATGATGACGCTTTTGTTAGCGGACAGTTAGCAAACAAACTCAGCGGTCGGCTGGACCCGTTTTTAGGAAGCGGCGACCACGTCCGACGCATTGCTGGCCCAACAGGCTCGGCTGATGAAGAGCCTGGCAGCCAATGAAGTTCAACTCGGCCGTGGCGGTACGCACCATACAGACTCTCCAAAGTCGCTCAGCAGCCATGTTTCTCACTATGCCTGTGGTGGGATATGTATTCAGACGCGTCCCAACGCACCGGCACCGGCACTGGTGGTGGCATGCTCTCCACACATCTTCGCCCGACTGTAGCGCCACTTACCAGCATAGCTTCAACCACCGCAAAACATGGCCCTAGTTGCGACGCCATGCTGAGAAGACTGCAAGCGGCTCTTCAGCCACCTCCACCACTTCAGCAGCCTCCGCCACCAGGAGGAATGGCCACCGAACGGTCAGCTGGCGCCGGACCACGCGCGGCGAATGTAAATGCAGCCAAACGCGTCGATGCTCGCTCTCTCTGTCGACTTGTTCAGGCAATTTCGGACGGAGCGCTTCAACTAACGCACGTCGAGGTAACAGCATACTCACACGCACTGGGAAGACTGGAGTGGTTCACTGGACCAAACTGTTGTTGCTTCGTTCCAACCCTAGGCAAAGAGTATCGTGTCATGCCTCAGCTCGGATGACTTTGGGTATGTCAAGAGCAGCGACGTGCTTCGAGCCATGCGCGCGTGGGTTTTGCGTAGCTCCATGGACGCGCCTGCTGTCTGGGAGTCGTGCGCTCGCATCACATTCGAGTGGCTCGACCAGTGGAAATCGCACTGGCTTCTAATCACCGGGTTTTGCAAAGCCAAAATGAAGATCGCAGCGGCAGCGAAAGCGGCGGCGAAATCATCGAGTGCTCATGATGCGTTGAAGGACCGCGAAGATGATCGAATCGGAGCGGAAATTTCCTACAGCCTGAAAGCTCGAATCAGCCAGCAAGGTGGCGGTGGCGGAGCTGGTGGTGGGGTTCCAAAAGCAAGAGACCCAGCAAAGCAGGACACGAAGGCACTGCGGTTTCGTTTGCACATCCATCAGAGACCAGTGGAAGAGGCCGTGCTGCCAGGCAACGATGACGCAGCATCAGAGAATCCAGCCTCAGCGGACCAACCGCTTTCATTCGTGGTCGAGTTTGGCTTGAACCGAGCGACGACAGAAGAGCAAGAGATGGATCTTGCCTTGGCGGTCGCCCACTTTTTGACGGATGAAGATGTGAAACGTCACGTCAGATTTGCTGTGGATACGTGTGCAGGTACGTGTATTGTACGTTGTTGCTGGATCGTCGTGTTTTTGACCCTTTTGTGGCCTACTGAACAGCCGCAGTCGTCGACGGGCGGCAGCAGCAACAACTCGAGCAAGCGCAGACGCCGCCTTCGCGTTGTCTTCGTGTTACTTTTCATCTTAATGCCAACGTCTTTGATCATTTTGAGGTATACAACGCAGTGCTTCTCGCGCGCTCCGTGTGTGGGCAATGTCGATTGACTTTTGTGTTCCTTTGTGGTCTTTCTCTGGTGCAGCAAGCGACCAGTGTTAAAGTAGCACGGCTGCTTCGCAATTGTTTCGTGTCCATCGACTTCACAGAATCGTTAAACGATCTCGTGTTTGGCGCGCAACAAGCCGCGTCGCTTCTCCCACAGCTTGTCAAACAAGAAGTGCGTCAAAAAGTACTCGCGGAGAACTTCACCCAGTTTGACATGGACAAGGACGGTCGATGGAATCTACAGGTTTGTTTTGCATACAAAACCGTCATGCGGATGCGTTGGAGTTCACTAAAAGAAACGCTGTGTTTTTCATCGACACAAGGAATTCAATGCCTTCCAGCAAGCACGAAGAGGCAGTGCGTTAGACGACTCGGCATTCCTCCAGTGCTTCGGAGCGCGACGAGAGATCCCACAAGCCGACGTGGTCGCGTGCTTCCAACAGTGCTCACAGGACGAATTGCGGCTGCTTCTTGGCAAAGTTGGACGAGGTACGCTCAGCTGTGACTGTGCAAATCGAATCCACTACACTACTGACACACATTGTGCGTTATGCTGTCTTGGGGTGCCTTATCAGGAACCCTCTCCTCACAGCTGCATGGCGAATGTTCGGCCACGGTCACGCTGGACGAACATCAGCTCAAGCGACTGGAATCCCAGTTTAGTGAGCTCCATTGGGGGGACAAGATTATGAAAAAGATGACCTTTTTATGTCGGAGTGTCGTCGATGCAAGCTGTGATCTCCACTGCCGAAGCTTCGTCGACGTTTTGAAGACCATTGGCGTGGCCGCGCAGTGGGAAAATCATCTTGAGAGTCCGACTTTTATCGTCGAATGGGTCAAGTATTTGAAGGATTTGCTTGGCCCAAAGCATGGAGAGCATGGCCGCGATTTTGTTTGCGGTAGCGTGCTTTGCTCGCTGGACACTGAAATCTCCAAGACGCCCCACCAGCTCGAGTTGGAAGACCAGCAACGCAATTTGCCTCGTGGCACGAGAGCGCACCAAGTGAAAACGCTCCGCAAGGCGTACTACGCTCTCACGGCCATGCGAGACCATGTCACAAGTCTGGAACGGCTCGCAATTGTGAGCCCGCAAATTTCTGTAGAGTGTGAGATCGACAACTGCACCATCAATGTGTAGGTGGTGTCAACACCTTTATGTTACGATATGCATGCTGGAATAGTGCTCCCTCCTGGGTTTTACCCTCTCATATTACCTCTCACACCCGATATATCAAAATGGACCTCGAAAAACTAAAAATAACGTTGCCAAGAGCGAATGCCGTTAAGTGCATCGAACGATGCCCAGCGAGAGACCATGAATGTTGCCGTGGCGACGGCGGCGACAACGACGCCACCAGTAGCGGTAGTATCTTTGTTTGCTGATGAGCAAACGCAACATAAAGTCGATGCTGCGCGCGAATATCGGCATGCTGGCAAGCGGACCGAAGCCATCGCGGCGTTTGAAGAAGCACTGGAGGTAACGTATTACCGCGGACCCTGACAGCAGCGACCACGTGATTGATATTTGCGATCCCTTTTTTGCACTTTTATCTGACGTACTCCACGTCACTTTTTGTGCCTACAGCTGGAAGGCAATTCGGATGTGATCTGGGGTGAACTCGCGTTGACCCAGTACCAAGTGTGGCATGACCTGGTGACGCAGCTTCACAAGCAAGGAGTTCTCAAATCGTCTCATTTCAACTGGAGTGATGCAGTCTCATCTGCATCGCCACTACTGGGCACTGGGCAACTGCATGACGCGTACAACTCGTTCATCGTGGCCATGGAGTACCCTGCCAACAAGAAAAACCCACAGCTGCTGTGCAAGATGGTGATGCTCTATCTTGAGTTCCACGCGTACCCTGGCGCGCTTTCTGTTTGCACTTTGCTGGTCGAAGGCTACGCACACAGTCCAATCGTACACGAAGCCATTTTTCTGTCTGCAATCTCGGCGAAGGCGCTCAACAAGCATCGTGAAAGCGCCCAGTACTTCCAGTACCTCGTTGACAAGCCGCCGTTTCGCTTACAGTCGTATCAGTTGTACCTGTTGGCTGCGCTGGAGTTGGAGAAGCTTGACGGCACGCGCGACCACGTGCGTGAGATGTACGCTCAGGCGTACAAGGCCATGATCGCACTGAGTCCTGTGTCCGCCTCTGAGAAGAGCGCGCATCAAATTTACAAGACGTCCCACAAAAACGAAAGCCAACGGCTCCACATGTGGTTTCAAGACAACGCGACGTGGTTTGATCTAGCCAACAAATTGACGAATCTCAACTTCCCCTCTTTAACTTGCCTCGTTTTCGAAGTCGTGCGCAAGCGCGGGGATCACCTGATGACAAAAGATCTGCTGGTCGTAGAAGGAGTCTGCCGCTATCGGATAGGAAACGTCGATCGAGCAGTGGACGCTATGGCGATGGCGCTGCAGATGGAGTATTGGTGCACCCACACGAGATACTTGCTCCAGAAGATCAGTCCACAATGGCGGCAGCAGTTTGTATTGGAAGAAGAAAGTGCACAGGCTATTCAACGAACCGTACGAAAGTATTGGCTGCGACAAGAGTGGCGTAAAGTAGCGAGCGCGTTGATGGAAGCCAAGCGCCGACAGGCGGCCATCGTGGTCCAATGCGCGTGGAGGCAGCACGACGCGAGACGCCAACTTGCGACTTTGTTGCATGCTCGTCGCCAAAGGGAACGTCATGAAAACGACGTAATGGCGAAAGAAGACTGGCAAGTGATCCTGCAAAAGTGGAACACAGCAGCTGTCGGCATCCAGTCGCTCCACAAGATTTTCTGTGCTAAACAAGAAATGCGACTGCGAAAAGCTCTCCAGACGAAACACAATCGAATTGTCGCATCCTTTACTGTCCACCGCTCGGCGGCGAGTGCCAAGCAAATGGTGCGCAAGTGGCGACAGTTTGTGGACTTGCAGAAGCAAGAACGATGGGATGCGGCCTGTTGTATCCAACGGAAAGTGCGTTCCCATTTGAGTCGGTCGCTGTACAAGCGGCTTCTGGCAGCCAAGGCAAGACAAGAACGCATCGTTCTGGGCTGTTTAGATCGACGCGCTGCCACTGTGACGCGACGAGCTATGCGAGACTGGCAACACTATACTTTGGGCCAGCGGGAGCTCAAAGCGGCAGCCGCTCGACGAATTCAACGCGTGTGGCGGTGTTTCGTAGCGCGCAAGAGGTACCACCACGAGCTGCGCCGCCACGTGGTCGCGACAGAGCTGATGCACCGTATGCTGGCCGACAAGACCGCACAGAGTCTGCGCACGGCATGGAACGCGATCGCATCGAATGCCGTGTGGCACCGCATGCAGAAACGGCGAGCGGCAGTCGCGATCCAGCGCCACGCGCGTGGGATGATCGCACGGCGGCGCGTGCGCAAGCTTCGCTCTCGGCGTCGCCGCGTGGAAATCGTCGTGCAGGCCATGCGCACGCGGTCGAGCAAGCAGTTGATGCGACTGGTGTTTGATGGGATGCTGTCTTTTGTGGAGATGCAGTGGGAGTTGCGCCACACAAGCGCGACTGCCGTGCAGCGGATCTTCCGTGGCTACGCAGCGAGGAAGCGCGTGCGGTTTCTAAAAGAATGCAACCGCATTCTGAACGATCCAACTGTGTCGCTGCGAGGCAAACCGAATGCCTACGTGGTGCGTGTTTGTTTTCTGCTGTTGGCGCGACTTCCAGAGCAAAATCGATTGAACCGAGCGCGTTCCAGCTGCAAGATCCAGAAATGGTACCGCCAGTGCCGCAAACGTCGGCGGCTCGTGGTCGCACTCGCCAAGCTCCATCGACAACGCGCCATTTTGAATACCCTTCAAGTGAACTTTAAGGGGATGGCGGTTTTGTTTTTCAATGAGCTCAAGAAACGCGTGCACGCGAGACGCTGGAACCGAAACCGGATGGCGCGCCGTATCCAGCGTGTGGTGAAGAAATGGCTCGTGTACCGTCGCTACCGCCGCATGCTCCACAAGCGCGAGAGCCGCAAAGCTCGCGCTGCGCACCATGCGAGGCAAAAGCAGCTTGCGTTGCTTGTGCGGTGTATCCACGAATGGCATCGAGTGGTTTGCCACGAGAAACAGAGCCAACTGGCGGCTGTGCTATGTATCCAACGCGCGTATCGAGCGCGGATCGCCAAGAAACAGGCGCGGCGGCTGCTCTGTAAGAGGGCGGCGCGTGCGCACGTCATTGAATCGATGCACCTCAAACCGCTGGAGAGATGTTTCAAACGCTGGGAAGCGTGTCTAATGGAGAAACATGTGCTGGCGGTGCGTGGAGCGGCCCACCGAACAATGAGCAACGCTGCTGGTTCCAATGGCAGCGACATGGGCTTACCTGACAAGTGGAAATTCGCCATGAAGAAAGAAACAACAAATCTGATGCCGCAGGCCGCTGTGGCGACTCTGGAACAGGTACGGACTGTGTATGTTGTATGGCTCTCTGGTTGGTCAATCCTGATTGTATTCACATTGTATTCGGTGTGTTGTGTGGCCTATGCAGCGAGCGGAACTGCCGTCGTTGCTGTTCTACACTCTGCTCAGTCGTGTGCGGCAGTCGGGCATCCTCCAGCTCTCGTTGGCGTACGTGTGTCTATGTTCTTTGTGTTTGTGCATTGCTGCTTGATACTATTGCTGACGGGCCATGTATCTATACCTTTTTTTTTCGACTCGCCAGCGGTGGGTTCTCGTGCATCACGATCAGTCAGCTGCAGCAGCTACTCGCGTTTGCATCCAGCATCATTGTTGACGGTGGTGGCGGCGGTGGCTCCACTGGTGGGTTCCAACTGGTCGAGCACGTCATCGACGCCATGGCATCTTCGGATCGGCCATATCCCGCGCAAAAACTGATTTTCTGCAATGCCAAGCTAAGCGCTGCCCATGCCGTTTCGCTGCATACTGTACTTAGGCGTCCAGGAAACACGGTGACGTCGGTCGTTCTCAGTAACATCCAAATGAGTTCCGCGGGCGTCACTGCGCTCGCGACCTCGTTATGCCATGGCCACAGTAAACTGGAGCAACTCGTGCTGGAGGCCTGTGCAATCGGCAGCGTCGGCGCGGCTGCGATCGCCGAGGCTCTTTGCCACAACAAGCATCTGTGGAAGTTGGATCTCAGCCAGAACCATATCGGCGACAGTGCGTGTGGGGCCATCGCGCAAGCGCTCGTGGCCAATGGATCGCTGCGCGTGTTCTCTCTCAGCGCCAATGCCATCTCCGACCGTGGCGTACTGGGCTTCTTGGCTCCAACATTGGAAAGAGTGATGGGGGATGCGTCGTCCCGCCTGGAATCGGTGGTGCTGCGCCAAAACCCGCGCATCTCCCCTCTTGGCCGCCACGCACTTCAACAACATGCCACCAATCGTTGTGGTGGGCTCGTTGCTGTCCATCTGGATTGATTGCGGCGAAAGCGATTGGTTGAAAACAGTCATGTCGGCGTTTCTTATTGGCTAAAATGGTGTTAAACATGATTGGGTGTGGATAAGAGCGTCAGCCACCAAAAGTGGAGTGGTGTGGCTTTCGCATCTCCCGTCACTTGCGAGCTTGCATTACCACCGATCTCACCACGACCAAACACCAAACACCAAAGATGGCCGAGCTCACCCCTGTGACCAACCGCGAGCAAATCGCGATCCTCGACTTCGGCTCGCAGTTCAGCCATCTGATTGCGCGTCGCGTGCGTGGTTCGTAGTCTGCTCCATCATGATGTTTCTGTGGCTCCCAAGAGAGTGGCCATGCTAATGTTCTCGCTGTTTAACCACAAACAGAACTACACGTTTTCTGCGAGCTCTACTCGTGCCTCGTCGAGGCAGAAGAGTTGAAGAAACACAAGCTCACAGGCATCATCTTGTCGGGTGGTCCGAACTCGGTCTTTGATGAAGGCGCGCCACACGTCAAGCCAGGCGTCTGGAAGCTGATCCAGGAGCTCAAGCTGCCAGTGCTCGGTACGTAGGCAAACAGAGAATGCATTCAAAAGCGTTCACGTCGGACTCACGCTTCTGTGATATAGGCATCTGCTACGGTCTCCAGGAATTGGCGTTCACCAACAACGGCAAGGTCGCGCCTTGTGACCGTCGCGAGTACGGCAAGGCCATCGTCCACCGCAAAGACGGCGTGGACTGTGGTGGCCTCTTGAACGGTCTGCCCAGCGAATTCCAAGTGTGGATGAGCCACGGCGACAAGCTCACTTCCGTGCCGGAAGGGTTTGTGGATGTTGCGTTCACGGAAAACTCGGAACACACGATGATCGTGAACACGGCCAAGAAATTCTACGGCATCCAGTTCCACCCCGAGGTCACCCACTCGCCACTGGGCAAAGATATCCTCAAGAACTTTGTGGTCGGCATCTGTGGCTCGCCCACTGACTGGGATATGCGCAACATCGCCGATGCGTTCATTGAAGAAGTGCGCACTTTAGTTGGCCCCGAGGGCCATGTGATCGGCGCTGTCAGCGGCGGCGTGGACTCGTCGGTCGCGGCGGTGCTCTTGCAGCGTGCACTTGGAGACCGCTTCCACGCGGTGCTCATCGACAACGGCTTGTTGCGCCAAGGTGAAGCGATCGAAGTCGTGGACCGGCTCAAGAACAAGCTCAACATCAACCTCAAGTGTATCGACGCATCGGACCGATTCCTCACGGCGCTGAAAGGTGTGACCGAGCCAGAGGCCAAGCGCAAGACCATCGGCAACTTGTTCATTGATCTTTTCCAAGAAGAGGCGCTGCGCATTGGCAAAGTTGACTTTTTGCTCCAAGGCACGTTGTACCCGGATGTGATCGAAAGCGTTTCGTACAAAGGACCGTCGGCGACCATCAAGACCCATCACAATGTCGGTGGTTTGCCTGAGAAAATGCACCTCAAGCTCATTGAGCCTTTGCGCGAGTTGTTCAAAGACGAAGTGCGCGAGCTGGGCATGGCGCTGGGCATTGACGAAGAAAGCGTGTGGCGCCACCCGTTCCCAGGACCAGGCCTCGCAATCCGTGTGCTTGGCGAGATCACGGTCGAGGCGCTGGATACGTTGCGCCAGGCCGATGCGATTTTCCTGGACGAGCTCCGCAGCAGCGGCCACTACAAGACCACGGGCCAGGCTTTCTGTGTGTTGCTGCCTGTCAAGTCGGTCGGCGTCATGGGCGATGGCCGCACGTACGAGAAAGTGGTCGCCATCCGTGCGGTCTCGACCTCGGACTACATGACCGCGGACTGGTACCACATGCCATACGAAGTGCTGGGCCGCATGTCGAACCGCATCATCAACGAAGTGCGCGGCGTGAACCGCGTCGTGTACGATATCTCGTCCAAGCCGCCAGCCACGATCGAGTGGGAATAACTACACCGCTTTGCTCTTGGCATCACAGATCGATCGAACAGTCTGGTAGATACATCCTTTTGCTTTTTGCTGTGTTGTTGCTTTTCCCACCTTCAAGAAGCCTCTGTTTATCGAACGAGAACGTTACTCATAGCGACAGAGTAAAAGCATTTGAAGGAAGAAAACGGAAGGGATCGCCGCCCACGCCCATTTGTATGAATAGAAAAAACGCTGTGAAAATATCAAATGAACTTGAACAAAATCGCTGCGTCATGCTGTCGCTGCCTCGCCTGCTTCGCAACAACTGCTTCAAAACCTCTACTGCTACTTGACAGCGGTCGGCATGCACGCAACGTACCGCGAGTGCGCATCGATTCCACGATCCGCCATATTCGTGGACGAATGCGTGACTCACACAAGCAAGCAAGCATCCATTTCGATTTGGAATCCGATCTGATTCCAGTGCACTTGGCCATCAACTACTTCACCCACATACGAATTAAGAGGGTATTCGAATATAAGAATGCAAAAACGATTCAGATGAGTGCCATCTAATATTTGATGTCTGCTGATTATGAGAGGACCCACATATGTTGGAGATTTGGCGTTCTTGTTCTCTGTGCATTTGGATTCGATTCGATTTCTGGAGTGCCCACGCTTTGTACGCAGCATACGGAGCGGACAGACCCACTCGCTCACTGCGTCCACGATGGCGGACCATACGGCAGCACCGAGCCCACGCCGCCTCGACCACCGCGGTGGTGTCTCAGGCGCCACAACAGCATTCGACAAGCGCGCAGCAAAGGGTCCTCGTCTTCGCCCGCAGTCCCCACACAACCGCCAGTCGCCAACACCAGCGCCAGCACTGCACGCCATTGAGACCGACGACATCGTCGACGATATCGCAGCTCCTCTTCTCTCTGGGAGCTCAGAGACGAAGTACATTGGCAAACCACGCCCACGCCACGAACTGGTCGACTTTACTTGCTTCCACCGCCCAAACAAGACCGCCTCCTTGCGCACCACCATGGCGCCGCCTCAATTCGGCAAGCGGGGCGTGATCGTGCTGCTCTGTGTCATCAACCTGTTCAACTACATTGACCGCGGCATCATCCCGGGCTCGCCTGAGAAATTCCAAAACTTTATTTCCCATACACTCCATGTGGAAGTCACACAGCAAAGCTTTTACTTGGGCTTGCTGGCGTCGTCGTTCATCGCGAGTTACTCGGTTTGCTCCATGGTCTTTGGCTACTGGGCGACCAAGTTCCGCCCGTTCCGCATGATCGCGTTCGGCATGTCCGTGTGGGTCGTCGCGGTCGTTTGCTGTGGTGTGGCGCATGCGCTGGACAGCTATTACTTCCTCATGTTTGGCCGCATCCTCAGCGGCGTGGGCGAGGCCTCGTTCCAGTGCAACGCCACGCCGTTCATCAACATGCACGCACCGAAAGGCAACCGCGCGCTGTGGATGGGCGTGTACTTGGCGTCCATCACGGTGGGCACGGCGCTCGGGTACATCTACGGGTCCATCATCGCCGCGACAAGTCTCACGTGGGCGGGCGCGTTTTACATTGAAGCTGTGGTCATGGTCGTGCTGGTCGCATGCTGTCTCCACTGCATTCCAGAAGAACTCGATGCGGTGATCACGGGTGACTCGTGCGAGGACAAGACCGGCACGCCCGGTGCACTCGTGGAGGACTTGCTCCACCACGACGAGCATGAACTGCGCCGCCAGCAAGAAGCCGCCGCCAACGCCAACGCCAACGCCAACGCCAACGCCAAGCTCAGCGTCTACAAGACCACCACGGCCACGACAGCAGCAGCAGCTCCACCGACCAGTTTCGTCAGCGGCTGGTGGGAGATTTTCAGCAACCCGACCTTCACTCTTGTGGTGCTGGGCCACGCCGCGTACACGTTCTCGGTCGCCGGACTGAGTGTATTCAGCCCAGTCATTCTCATCGGACTGGGCATGTACATGACGGAGACCGAAGTGGCGCTCGCATTTGGTGGGCTCATCGTGGTCACCGGCACAGTCGGCACGCCACTTGGTGGGATCTTATTGGACCGCCTGAGCAAACGGAGCGGCTCGGCGTTGCCTGCCGAGCGCGCCTCCACGGCGGTGCAGACCATCTTCGTGCTCATGCTGACCGCGTTTTGTGTGGCGCTCGTGATGATGACGCTCACTGGCTCGCGGCTCGCGTTCCTTGGCTGCATGGCGCTGTGCTTTTTCTTCTTGTGTGCTCTCACGACCGCCGAGACCGTCGCCGTGATGGAGCTCTTCCCCGAGTCCCGCCACGCGATGGCCATCGCGGCCAACACGCTCGTGATCCACGTGCTGGGCGATGTGCCGTCGCCGATCATCATCGGCTGGCTCAAGGATACGCTGGCGCCGCGCTGTGGCACGATCGAGATCGACGGCAAGCCGGTTTTGAATCCAGACTGCCATTTGGACCGCAGCGGGCTCAAGGAAGTGCTGCTTTTCCCTGTCTTGTGGCTCGCGTGGGGCGTCGTGCTCTGGGGGATCGCGACCGTCGTCTTGCGCCGCCACCAGCACCGCGCCAAGGCGCTGGCGCGTGATTTTACCGTCGCCACACCTGCGAATGTGTAGGAGGAGGTGGTTGTTTGAAGTACATGTACAATAGAGAGAAAAAAAATGACCAAGACATAAAACACTCAGATTCCATTTCTAACTCATTGATTCTTTCTTCTGGCGGTGCTACTGTAAATGGATTCCTTCTCTCGCCAACACAAAAGTTGCTTCTCATCATCTCTACAGCCCCTTGCGGTGCAAGATGTTTCCGCCGTGTTCTTCATACTCGCTCTTGGTGATCCACATATTCTTGAAGGTCGCAAGCGACGCAAGAATGGACCCGCCGATCCAAGTCGAGTACAGACGTGTGGGCGGCGCGGAGATGCGGATCTTGATATCTTTTGGTGCTTTCTTTCGCACTTCGGCCAACAAACGGTCCCCAAAGCCTGGAAACAGCGTCGAGCCACCGGATAAAATGATCTGCGAGAACAACGTGCGACGCAAATCCATATCCGACTTCATGATGGACTGCACCAAGCACTCGTGGACGCCGCCTCCTTCGGATCCCATTTGCGCCGGGTTAAAAAGCACTTCAGGTGCACGGAATTTCTCTGGGCCGATCTGCGTAAATACAAGTGTGAGTCAGTAAGACATAGTGCACCACGTCAGCAAACAGCAAGCATAGACTCACGTTTAAGATCGTGCCGTCCGGTAGGTAGTACGCAGACGCGTCATCCGGCGTCGGCGCGACCGTCTTATTCTTGTTGGAGCTGAGAAGATCTTTCATGCCGGCGGATTTTTCAGCTTCCAGTTGTTCTTCTTTTGTCGGATTGAACGCCACGTAGCACAGCTTCTCCTTGATCTCTCGCACGATTTCGCGTTCCGCAGAAGTCTGAAAGTTGTACCCGGCGCGTTGCAAGTGCAGCTGCAGCTGGTCCGTGACGTCGCGGCCGGCGACATCCATGCGCGTGATCGCATGCGGCAGCGTGAAGCTTTCGTACACGGGCACGACGTGGGTGACGCCATCGCCGACGTCCAGCACGACCCCCGTGGTGCGGCCCGACGCGTACAGACTGAGCACGGCCTGTGGCGACACAAACAGCGATGGGATGTTGAAGGCCTCGAAGAAGATCTCGCCGGCGCGCTCTCGGTTCGCGCGTGGGTTCAACGGCGCCTCGGTGAGCAACACCGGGTGGTCTTCGCTGTTGACGTTGAGCATATCCTTGGAGTACACATGCTGCCATATCCGATGCATGTGGTTCCAGTCTTGCACGATGCCGTGCTCCATGGCGTACTGGATCTTGAAGAGGCCCCGGTGGTGCTGCACTTTGTTGCCGACAAAGACTTCGCCACTTTCGTACGCGCCACCAGGCATCAGACGGTGGTGTTTGGTCGAGCCAACGTACGATGGGAACACGACCTGCGGCGTCTCTCCGCCGGCGAAACCCGCCTTCATCATACCACTGCCATTGTCGATCACCAGCGGCTGGTTGCCGAGCACTGCACTTGCCATTGTTGTCTTTCGTCTTGGCTTTTTTTGTTTCCTTCCCCCTTTGTCAAAGCTTCAAACACAACCGGTAAACATATCGATATTTTACCAGTGAAATACCGGTGAAGAACCGGTTCTGAAGCGGTTTATCCACCCTTTGACCACTTTTGCCATCACCAAAAACAAAACAAAAATGGCGGAGCTATCGCGTCTGGAAGATGAGGTCGCGCAGCTTCTGCAGCAAATCCCTACTGTTGGAACCAATGCCGCCCAACTAGAGCTCCTGCAGCGCGCACAAGAAATCGCTTTAAACCGCGATCCATCGGGCGCACAGCATCGTCTTCTCCATGTCGCCGTCCCGTTCTTGCAGACGCTTCTCCACCAACAAAACTCGCATCTTGTCGCTGCGATCCTTCAGTTTCTGGCAGAGGCCTCGCGTCGAGATCTGCTTTTCTTCCACGATCTCTTCGAGGCCGTCACGACCGTGCTCTTACTGAGCTTTTCAACCGAGAAAAACGTGATCCGAGCCATTGACTTGGCCACCTCCGCCATGGTCGACGCGTTCCAATTCGTCGCGGTCGGCGCGTCTGCTCACCCTGTCGAACAGATCGTAGAGCTATGGAGAAGGGTGTCCGCAGCGATCGACCACACCGCGGAACTTGTCTCCTCCACGCCGATTCTGCAAGCGACTTTTGCTGGCGCTGCGAATGAGAACAACAACCGCAGTGCCGCGGTTTTCCTTCGCGCATGGAAGCTTCTGGAACGAGCAGTGCTGCTGCTCCAAGAAGCGAAAGACGCCACGGTGTTTCGGGATCCAGCACGCTCCAATGTACAGCCCGATACGGTCAGTGTGGACCTTGTGTCTGCTGGACATCCAGTACTTGATCGCGACCAATTAGTGGCGCAGGGCGACGCACTCGTGCGCAGGCAAATGGATCGACTGCTCAAACCGACCGCGGGCGTCGCGCCGCTGACTCGTCGTGAGATGTGTGTAGCTATCAACTCGCTCTCGCTGGTCGCGGCGATGCGTCCGCAGCTTATCGCGGTCGTGGTTCCTTGTTTGATCGCGTGTCACGCTCCAAGTTTCTCAGGCGCGACCGATCGTGCGGTGCAATCCACGCTCAAGGCCAACTTGGTCAAGTTATTGAGCCACCCATCCAGCCAAGATCTCGCAGACGAAGTCACCGAGTGTTTGATCGCATTAGGCGATGGCGAGCGCGCCTTTCGAGCGATCAGCAAGAGCAAAGATCCCAAGAATCGACGCAAATACGTATCTGCACCAACCGAAGCCTCGCTGCGTCGTGCGCGCATCGGCAAGCGCACCGCAGAACAAATCTCCGAGTCGGTCGAGCAGCAGCAGCACGACCAGGCCAAGCGCGTGCGCGTACACGGGAAAGAGGCCCCTGCTTCGCCTGGCTCCGACGCCCAGGACCACCGGATCACACATGACGGTCTCGTGAATATGGCGTCCACCGCTGTGGTCAACCTTGTACTGGACGGGTTTGCGTCGGATCTACCGCCGCCACCGTCGAACGTATCGTTGCTACTCACACCAAGTGAACTGAAGTCGCGCATGGCGTCGCTTTTCGCCAAGCTAGCGACGCCTTCGTCTGCACTTGCACTGGAAATCAGTCTTCGCCGCAGCCGAGACCCGCGCCGTCGCCGAGAAATCGCCGCGAGTGATAATCACCAGCAGCAGCAGCCGTCGCTTGTGCCCATTCTGGATGAAGAAGCGGTCGACGAGATGAGCGACTGGGTGTCCAAGAACGCAACGACTGTTGAAGAACCCATCGTTTCGCTCGCGGAAGACAACTCGGTGCAAGTGTTTCTCAAGCCCGTGTCCGCGATTTGGTGTCGCGACATGGCATCCGCGGCGCTTACACGCATCCTTGAGAACGAATATGGCGCCAGCCTGCGTGGCGACAACGCGCTGCGAGAAGCTCTGGTGTGTCGACTGGCGTCCAGCGCGTGGTTTTTGCTCACCGACGATCGCAATGCCGCCATCCACGCGTCAACTGATCTGAACAGCGACACGAAGCTTCCTCCCGTGTACCAAACCATCTTGGATTTTGTTCTTGACGACGTGGAGCGGCGCGCATCGCTCGCGACTGCGCTATTGCAGCACGAATACGTGCGTGTGACCACCGAGATTGTGGGCCCCGCGTACGCAGAACAAGAGCAAGAACAAGAACAAAGCGTCGATGCTCTCCCTGCGGATCTCCCTATTGGCCCACCAAAGATGGGCGATGCTCTGTATAGGAAAGCCATCGACTATTTGCTCACCGCGCTTGTGCAAAACCTGGATATGAGCTCCACGAGCGACAAGAAGCTCTTTGGCAGCATCATCACGACGCTGCCACGTGTGACAGTCGACGTGTTCCGTTGCGTGGCCAGTTTGTTTACAGGCACCCACAAGTCTGCGGGTGGTGTGGTGCTGGGCATCACGGTGCTGCGCGATTTGATCAAGGAAAGGAAATCGTGTGAGCCGTCGGCACTGCGCGTGTTGCTGCGGTTTACTAGCGACCGCGACGAGACGAGCCGCAACTCGTCCATTCGCTGTGTCGCCAATCAACTGTACGTGCTGGACGCACTGAAGCAACCCATTGAAGACTATGCCGTCCACCTTGTCAAGTCAATCGAAGACAAGGACACGGACCAGGAGATGGAAGTCGTGGCAGCCGACGAGACAGCACTGGACCACCCAATCAATGGCAGTGACGACGTCTCAATGGAAGCAGACGAAGCCACCGACACCACCAGCGATGACCACGGCCCAGGCTCAGCCAGTCGTCGATCATCGTGGTTACGCAGCCGCATCACTGCGCTTCAAGCCGATGAGCGCGCGCATACATCGGAGCTTTTGGCGTACGCGCTTGATTTGGACCGCACGTCGTGTGGGTTGGACAACCCACTGGACAATGAACTGGAGATCTTGCGTCGCCTGGAGTTGTATCTGGCGTTGTGTGCCAAGAAACCGGCGCTGTTAGCGCATTTGGTCGCGACGTACGGCCGCGCGTGTGATCTGGCGCGCCAAGTCATCTTCCAGGCCATCGAGAAGCTCATCAAACACTTGAAGCAGCGCACCAACGGCAGCAGCCAAGTGGTCGCGCAACTGCATGGCTTTGATGGTGCGTCGCTGGGCCTTGTGTGCCACATCATCCAAATTTTGGCAACACGACAGACCACTTCCAGTGGGAGCAGCAGCAGCAAAGCAGAAGCCGAGCTGCTCACGCAAGTGATGGCGTTATGGCAAGCCCATGAGACCATCCCGGACGCGATCTCGGTGCTCATTCCAGTTATATCGAGCATCCCAAAAGACACGCTGCTTCCGTTGCTACCGGCGCTGTTGTCGCTTCCTCAGAACCGTTGGACCGTCGCATTGACGCGCGTGTTTGACGCCATGCCGCCGCAAGTGCTCACGCCGATCGACTTGCTGGTCGCGCTCCATCATGTTGACTTGAAAGCGGACCCAGGGATCCAGAAAAAAATCATCGTGGCCATCAATTTCTGTATGGAACACCGCCACGCCTTTCCTGCCGAAGTGCTTCTCCACGTGTGTCGTGTGCTCTTGCAAGAAGTGCAAATCTCCAAGTTGGCGTTGCGCACACTGATCCTCAGCGTCACGGCGTTCCCATCGCTTCAACAGGACGCTGCCCATTTACTAGCGATGCTCGTGGACCGCCATGTGTGGGAGATGCAGCAAGAGGGTGACGCGCTGTGGAAAGGCTTTGTCAAGTGCGCGGCGCTGATCCAGCCGGCGTCGTTCCCTGTGCTTCTTGACAGCACCAAGCTTCCCGTGAGCCAGCTCCAAGCCGTGCTGGACGACGAGCCAGTCTTGCGATCGCTCATGCACAAGTACGTCACGTCCGAAGAGTGCCCACCGGGTCTTGTGGTCGATGAAGCTGTGCGCGCCATGCTGGCCGTGGGTGCCAAGGAGAAGACACATGAAGACGACGCCGTAGAAACAGGAGAAGAGCATGAAGAAGTGGAAGATGTCGAAGGTGACGCTGGGCCGACTTCCGTGAAGGAAGAGCAAG
>JAADWJ010000423.1:0-20051 GCA_023336165.1 Pythium monospermum
CATTTTTTTTTTTTTTTTTTTTTTTTGATATTGTTTTTTGTATTTATTGATTTTTTCTCTCGACAATTGAAACTGATTATTTTTGATTTTCTCCATTATTTTCTGTGATGGTGTCTTAGCTGGAAAGCGCGTACCAAGCGGCATTGCAGCATTCGTTGGCGGTGCAAGCTGAATTGCTTCGAGAAGAAATTGCGGAATTACAAAAAGAACAAAACCCGGCCAACAACCCCTCGTCGTCCAGTAAAAGCAAAAAAAAGAAAAACAAGCAGAAAAAAAAGAAAAACGACACCACTTCCAGCAATGGGCGAACAACAAAAACGTCAAACGGTTCTTCTTCTTCGTCCACGAAGACACCACAACCACAACCGCCGAGTCGCCGTCGTACGGTCACGGATAACCAGACCGAGTCATCCACGCCCGAGACAAGTCCGAATAAGAAGAATGGAGTCACTCAGCAGCAACGGATCCGTTCGTCCTCGGTGCCGGTGGCCACCGCGAATAAGAAGTCCCAGCAGCGATCAAATCAGCGAGAAAATCAACCTCACCACGACAATAATCAAGAAGAGGACGAAGAAGAAGTGGAAGATGACGAGGACGACGACGATTCGCAAGAGGACGAGGAGGAGGAAGAGGAAGATGACCGCCATGATGTGGATCGCGAAGTGGAAGAGTTTCGTTTGCTGTTGGAGAAAATCCACGCGCAGTGTCCGCCTGTGAAATCCAAGCCAAAACTCGTTTTACCACCAGGCACATTTTCCATGGCCGTGTGATGGGAAACGGACACAAAAACACAAGCACACACAAAACAGAAACGCCCATTGTGCACGTTTACACACAACACCTTTTACACGACAAAATACAAACAAGCAGCATCGTTTTACACCCAGTGCAACGTTTTCGCTTTTCTCCCCTCTTTTTCACCCTTTTTCCAGCTGGAAACGTTGTTTACAATATTTGGACTCATTTTGGACCAATAGAAACAATCCAAGTCCATCATCAGCTCTGTTTTCATCCAATGAAAAGCTAGTGGGGAGTCTATTTTCACCCAATGAGAATGTGTTTGCATCACAACCAAAGGCGAAGAAACAAAGGTGAAGGAAATGGGCACCGACCGAGGCGGCCACGTTTCTTGGAGCACGATCGCGCATCAAATACGCGACGTACACACGTACTTGGCGCTGCTGCGAGGACAAGAGGTGGGCAGCAAGAATGTAGTGCTATGTCTATTGACCAGTACGGGGGGACATCTTTTTTTGCCACGCGAGTTCATGGTCCAACTTGTGCTGCTATAGCTGCCCACGCGCATCGTTTCGGCGCTCGCTGACGCGTCCACACAGAGCGACAACGATGGAGATTTGCAAGATATTATCAGCCTGTGTACGTAATCTTTTTGCTTCCTCTTCGTTGCTTTGGTTTTCCACAACAAGCAAGTACTCGCGTGTTGAGACTACTATAGTGCTCCAGATGATTGCCAACAAGTGGGCCTTCTCATCTACGACGAGCACCAAGAGCGCAGTGTCCTCCGACCACTTGCGCATCATCAACTACGCCCACGACTGGGCGACCGAGACGCTCTTGGCGCTCACCACTGGTTCTTCTGGCCATGGCGAACGAGCAGTCCATACAGAACAAGACGCGTCATCATCACCAGCGTTGGATGCGATGAAGGCCTCGCTGTTTGTGTACCGCAGTGACACACCAAAAGACCGGCTGGGCCATACCTGGTCCTCCATCATCGACGCGTTACGCTGTGGAGTCGAGATGGAACCATCCAGCATCACGCAGTTGCTGGACACGTGTGCGTCCAGTATCTCTGGCGACCCACAGTTTCTGGAACTGATTGAACTCGTGCTGGGCAACAACTACAACAAGAACAAGAAATCCATGGCGAATGAGATCCTGGCCATTGGAGACGTCTGTAAGACTAGGCTATTCACCCAAGCGGTGGGTCCCATGGGCCACAAACAACGGATCTTTGACTTGCTATCTGCCCATGCGCGGGTGCGAGTGTGGAGCTGCGAGCCTTATCTGTGGATGCAACAGGTGCGACTGCAGAGAGAAAGACTCGTGGGTGTCAGTTATCCTTGCGAAGAAACTCATCCGTGTTCATGTGTGTGTTTGGTAGCTGGACGAGTGGCTGGTTCACGCCCACGAAGAACCGTTTGCTTCGCTTGAAAGCATTCTGCGACTGGACTCGGATTCTTCTTTGATCCACGAGTGGCCATCGCATTTGTACGCGATGGCGGTGCTGTGGGCGACCACAAAGCCACGCTGCAAGTGGATGCGCTCGAGTCGAAGCCGTGAACTACTGCATGGGATCTGCCAGGTTGTTCGTCAGGACGCCATGGACCATACAGCCTTTGGTAGGACCCTTTTGTCCTCGGTGCCACGCGTTCTTTTGCTCCAGCAGCATCCGAAGAAGAAGACGACGAGATCATCCTGGACGACCACGCAACGTGCCCACGTGCTTCAGGCTGTGAGCAAATCACTTCCACCACTCGATCTCTGTGGTGTAAAGCATCAAATCAATTGGCTCGAGTTTTGTGGTCTCGTAGAACATGGCGAGCTGCTGCACCAAGCCCTCGAAGTTCTCGTGTCCAATACGACCAGCTCATCCACCGAGCGAGCCAACGCAGCAGCTATCCTAGCCTGGCATGAGTGCTTTGTATGGGAAGCATCCAGTGACACGCAGCGATCCAGTGTCTTGGAGATAATCCAGCAAATGAGTGATGCGCTGCGACCGAGTGGTCGTGGTGATAACAACTGGCAAGAGAGCATCCAGTGGCTCAAGCAAAACCGGTCAACAGCGTTTGCATCGCTACCGATGACTCGGCTGCGCATGACTTGGTGGTGGCTTGTCGCTGCGATTTGCTCTTCGTCCATACAGCCCCAAGAAACGGCGCTATGGAGTCAAGCACTTGAGTCGATTGAATACGTGTTCCGTCGGTTTGCACCGCCCCAGGAAACGCGGTAAGGCGCTAGAAACACCCAGTGGTCCCTGCCTCATATGAAGTGCCAACAAAATTCTTTGTGTGTTCCACAGCAAATTTCAAGTGGAAGTCCTTGCTATTTTTTTGAGTGATTTCGAGTGGAGGTGTCATTTTTCGAGTGCTACCGATACTACTACTGCTACATGTACAAGTACAAGCGAGTCTCCTGGAAGTCTCAGTGTTGTGGCAGCCCATGGCCAAGAAGAACGACTTGTGGTCATCACCACGTGGCTGCGGAAAGTGGTTGGTCTTTTGCCTCGGGAGACCCACCCACAAACAACAGAGAAGCCAAGCCGACACAGCTTCTCTCAACAACTCGAACAGCGGCTCCAGGCTATGGGGCAGGCATGATGGAGAGAGTCGGTGCACGGTACAACACAATATGACGAGCAGCAGTCTACACATCCAATTCTCCCGAGACCACGCTCCCAGGGTTGCCACAACCTTGTGGGTCAAGACTGATAATCATGGATCTGGATCAGGATCCTGGAGTCCGAGGTGTGCCGGGGCTAGATCATGTCTTGTTGGTTGCGGCCAATGAAGATCACGGGAGATGGCAACCCCTCAATAGTAAGTCTGTTATTATAGCAGCCACGAAAACGAGAAAAATCTTTGTCCAACGGGTGTACCCGTGTCACATCCAGAACAGAAGACTGCAGTACATCTGGCGATCAACGTAATATTTCAAGAAGCAGGACCATCGTAGTATTACTTGGCCAAGTTATACTTTGCTTTATTGAGCCAATACCTGTGTGGACGACGCACGTGTAGGGTTGCGTCGTCTCACAATCACGGTTGTCGTCCTTGCCAACGCGCGTGATCTGATTTGAACTGGCTCAGTTACTGTGAGCGAGGTGTGAACAGATAATCTGCGACATGTGCTGAGTGGGCGGCTGTTTTATGTGCAGTTGTGTATCCACCGGTGTCATTTTGATGACACCTCCTTCATGACCGTGTCCAGTTATCAAACACCTCCAATACGCTCTGCATCTCCCATGGCACGCCGAAGGACGAACGACGAACGAACGGCTCCCAGATGAAAGGAATCAGCCCTGCCAGTTGGAAACACCAACCAGCACACGGTGTGTGGCTGCGGGAGTCGAACTCTATCGTACTAGTATCCAGACAATGAATGGGACAAACGGCACGCGTCAAAACGGATGTGGGAGTCAAAGCAGTCGGGGAGAAACGGCGTATCTACTGAGCACTGATCATGAGCTTTCACCTTTGCCAACGGTGTTCGCTTCCACCATTCCTCAACGTGCCTTCCTTCAGCCACATCAACCACCACCACGTCACCAAGCCCAGTTAGCAATCATGAGAGTCACCAAGGCTTTCACTGCGTTGCTTCTGGTCGCCACTGTAGTCGTCGCCACCACCACGACCACCCACGCGAAGACCGACTGTTCCGCCAACCAACCAACTACCTTGCCACCCGCCGACGGCGGCTTGGTCGACTCCAGCAGCAGCAGCTCTGGCTCGTCCGGCGCCGTCGACAGCAGCGCCTTGCCCATCGTGCTGCCAACCACCACGTGCGCAGATCTTGCGTCCATGGACCTCACGGAAATCGGCGGCGAAGGCAGCTCCATCACGTCGGCCGCCGAGACCACCAGCGGAGCTGTCACCTACTGCGCTGTCAATGGCGTGCTGGCCACCAACATCACCTTCACGGTGCTCTTGCCCAAGTCCACGTGGACACAGCGGTTCCAGTTCTCAGGCTGCGGTGGGCTTTGCGGCATGAACAGCATGGCCCGTGGGTCCAGTGATAAGACGGGCCAGTTTGCCATGGCGAGCACGGATATGGCCGGTGGTACCGACGGTACGTTTGGCCTGGTCCGCGAACGACGTCTCGCGTTTGCGTACCGCGCCAACCACTGGGTCACCGTGGCGGCCAAGCAGCTCATCAAAACCTACTACGGCCAAGCTCAAAAGTATTCGTACTTTAACGGATGCTCCGACGGTGGCCGTGAAGCCGTGATGGAGGCGTTGCGGTACCCAGAGGATTTCAACGGCATCGTCGCCGGCGCGCCCGCGTTCATCTTCACGATCCAGAACTCGCTCCACCATGGGTGGCTGGCTCGCAGTAACACTGGCTCGGACGGCACCCACCCATTGATTGGCTCGCGGTTGTCGATCTTGCACAATGCGGTCGTCGCGGCCTGTGACGAACTCGATGGCGTCAAAGACGGTTTGCTTTCCGATCCACGGCTCTGCAAGTTTGATCCGAAAACCATCCAATGCACGACGAGCGATGCAGCCAACGCGACATCATGCTTGACAGCGACCGAAGTCGAAACAGTGACCAAGATCTACCAAGGACCGGTGGACGCTGCGACGGGCAACCACTTGACCGTTGGAGAAGCTCAGTTTGGCAGTGAGCTGTCGTGGCAAGGTGTGTTTGTGCCCACGTCGTCGACGGGCTCGCTCATGAGTGAAAGTGCCGCGCTGGCGGCCTTGAAGTACATGCTCTTTGAGGAGTCTCCACCATCGACGTACACGCTCGCGGACCTTGAGTTCACCGAGGCGACGCTTGCGAAGCTCAAGGCTCGCCACGCATTGTTTGATGCGACGAGCGCCGACTTGTCCGCGTTCAAGAAAGCCGGTGGCAAGCTCTTCTTGTACCACGGGTGGGCGGATCCGCATATCTCGCCACGCGGCACGATCGCTTTCCACGAGGCGCTGCAGAAAAACATGGGCGCCAAGAATGTCGACAGCTTTGAGCGCTTGTACTTGCTTCCAGGCGTCTACCACTGTGGCCAGGGCGAAGGCTTCTCAACGTTTGACTTCTTGACGCCGATGCAAAAGTGGGTCGAGTCCGGTGAAGCCCCTGATGAAGTGGTCGTGAGCTCGGGCCAGGGCGCCGCGGTGACGCGCTCGCGTCCTTTTTACCCATACCCGTACGTTGCCAAGTACACTGGCACTGGAGATGTGAATGCCGCAGCCAGCTACACGAAGGGATCTGCGCAGTTCACCAAGCTCACCGCTCCATGGGCCGGTGAGAGCTGGTTCACTCCGTACACGCCATCGCAGGAGTAACCACTCCCGGTCAGTCCATTCTGAAGAGGAATCGACCCAGCTGGCGAACCACCGAGTTCATGTGAATCTCGCTTCCCCCATTCTTACATCATCTCTTCATTTTTTTCCCTTTACAACGTTGCGTAGGTTGGCAGCACAGTTGGTAACCGCCATAACCAAGACAAACAATAATCGTTCTTTGCACTGTATACCATTGTTGTCGCCTTGTACTGTTCCTGTGGCTGCACGCAGCGCGCGAATGGCAACATGCCCATGAGCAGGATGTAACTGTTGCCATTTTAGAGATTTTTTGCCCGCTCGCCATTTGGCGAGTTTGGATTGTTGCCGCCAAAAAGGGGTGTTTAAAACATGTTTTGAACATTTTGAAGCGTCAAGAGTGATGGTCAGTACGCACCTTGCTTGTTGGTGTTTTTTGTCACCCGCCACAACCATCATTGCTGTTCTTGCGACGTCGTTGTTGTTGGCGTGTTGGATATCCGCCCGTTGGCACCAACAGCAACAAATTTTAAATTGTTGGCGTAGGTTCATTCACAACAAACAAAACCACCTTTGTCCTTTCCAACAACTTCAACAAGCCGAAATCTTGTCGAATATGGCGCGTCGCACCCGCCAACGCAATGCCGCAGGGAACGTCCAGGAGGAGCCTTCCGTGAAGGAAGAGCAAGTCCAAGAAGAGGAAGAGGAAGAAGATGAAGAAGCGACTTGTGTGGTGTGCTCGGTCGCGAACGCTCGCGTGACGGTGGAGTGTGTGTCGTGCGCCAAAACGTACCATTTGTCCTGCCACACACCACCGCTTCGTCGCCGACCAGCCGCTGCCACGACCTGGGAATGCTCACAGTGTGAAGGCGGTGGCGCTGAAGAAGAAGCACCAGTTGCGGCGGGCAAGAAGCAGGCGCCACTTGAGAAAGATGGCGCCAAGTTGAAACACGAGAAAGACGAGTCGGAATCCCAAGAGGAAGAAGTAGCTCCTGCGCGTAAAAGGCGCCGTGGTACCGTAGATCGAGCATCAGCGATCGCTGTGAAAGGCGAACCGCCCACAGTGGTGACGACATCGAAGACGCGCGAACAAGGAGCAGTCCAAAATGACGATGATAGTGATGATTTCATGTCGAACTCGGACTCTGACACACCTCTTGCCAGGCCATCACGTAGTGGTGCTCGTACCGCTGGACGTGGCAACACGAGCAAAGGCAATTGCAAACAGGCAGCGGCTCGAAAGGTGAACGGCAAAATCGCGATGCGCAAGTCTGTGAAAGTGCAAGAGCCAGAGCTCGCGCATAAGCGGTTGAGTCGTGCTGCAGCGCGGCGAGCGCCACCGACAGGCAAAATTCCAGCGAAAAAGTCTGTTGTGGTGGTGATGGATGAAGACGAAGACGAAGAAATGGACGAAGAGGACGAGAAGGACAATGACAATGACAGTGACTTTAGTGGGTCCGAGGAAGAAGACGAAGTTGACGAAGACGCAGAAGCGAGTGCCAGTGATGAAGACTTTGAAGCGCCCGTGAAGCGGCCTCCTGTTCAAGTCAAGAGACCACCCGCAGCCAAAGCGAAGCAACCTGCAAAGCCGAAAGCGACACCACGAGCACCTGCCAAGAAGAAGACGCAGACGAAGAAGAGTTCAGCAGCAACACACGAAGAAGAAGGAAACAGAGAAGCTGCAGATAATGAAATTATTGTCAGTGGAAGTGGAAGCGCAAGTGATGACGAGAGCGGAGACGACGTATACTCGGGTCCTGCGTACCATATCGAATACGCTGTCAATGCGCGAGCCAGTGTACGTGCAAAACCCTGGACAACCCTCTACTATCTTTTGATGAGGAATGGTTTTTTTTTTTTTTAATTACCTTGTCTGTGTGTTTAATTCTTAGTGTAAGAGCTGCGATCAAAAACTGCCAAAGGACAGTCTCCGGATCGGGGTCAGAGTTCGCCATTCCATCTTTGGCATGACAACGTATTTCAAGGTACAGCCACTCCCAAATCTTGTTTTTGTATCATAAAATGGAAAAGTTTGAGTCCTCTGAACTTTGTGTGTCCCACCCCCACCAGCATGTCGAATGCACCCAAATCTGCCTGGCGAAGCCGCCATCACCCACAGCAACCGACGAAGAAAAAGACCGTTATGCCGCCGCAGTAGCCAATCCACTGCGTGGCTTTTCCTCTCTGAAGGCCAAGGACAAGCAAGTTCTTCTTGCGCATATGAAGAAAAACGCCGAGATGGGGCTTCTCGATGAACGTCGCGAGTTATCCGAAGACCAGTACGCTCGAAAATTGCGGATCTCGGAGAAAGAGCCGTCCAAGTATTTAACGGCGACGTTGCTTCCGTACCAGCGAGAGGCTCTCGCGTGGATGACGGCACAAGAGCAAAGCCACTACAAAGGCGGCATCTTGGCCGATGAAATGGGCATGGGCAAGACCATCCAAGCGATCGCGTTGATCCTGGAAAACCCACGGATTGACAGCAACACGCCGCTTCCAGGGCCAGTTTCCTACTCAAAGCAAGCCAGTAGCAGCACTAGCACCGCCAAGGGGAAGGGCAAGGCCAAGAAACCGAAGCCATCATCCACCAAGGCCGAGTTCAAGACAACTTGCCGTGGTGGTACACTGGTTGTTTGCCCCGTTGTTGCAGTGATGCAATGGAAAAGTGAAATTGAACGGTTTGTGGAAACGAACCATTTGTCCATTTACATCCACCATGGCCCCAAGCGCATGGACTCGTTGGCTAAAATTGCATCCTACGATATCGTGCTAACCACGTACTCGATCATTGAAAATGAAGTCCGCAAAACGCTTGGTTGGGAAAAAGTGCCATGCAAATATTGCAAGAAAAAATATTTGCCGGATAAATTGATTCTCCATAATAAATATTTTTGTGGCCCGAATGCCAAGAAAACGGCCTTACAAGCCAAGCAAAAAAGAGGCAAACAAGCCGCGGGGGAAGAAATCGAAAGCAGTGAAGACGAGCTGATGAAGAAAAAGCCTATGAAGGGCAAAGGCAAGGCTCCAGCGAAGAAAAAGAAACAAGTCGACAGGGATGATGATGATGATGATGACGACGACGACGATGATGATGACACCCCACAGCAGCGCAAGGCGAACACAAAAAAATCGACGTTGCACCAAATCCACTGGACACGGATCGTGCTGGACGAAGCGCATTACATCAAAGACCGCCGGTGCAACACGGCACGCGGTGTGTTTGAGTTGCAGTCCGACTACAAGTGGTGCTTGACAGGCACGCCATTGCAAAACCGAATCGGCGAGCTGCTTTCGCTTGTGCGGTTTTTGCAAATCGAGCAGTTCGCGTACTACCACTGCAGCAAATGCGAGTGCCGGATGCTTGATTTCCAGTACGTACTTTGAAAGGGATTCGTGTGGTGTCGCCATGGGCTGTCTGTACTGAATTTATGGTGTTTTGTTTGTTGTAGCTTTCCCGAAGGCAAATGTCTCCAGTGTTCGCACAATACGATGAGCCATTATTCGTTTTTCAACAAGAAAATCGTGGTCCCTATCCAAAGCTACGGATACGTGGCAGAAGGCAAAGTCGCGATGCTGCGACTTCAAAATGAACTGCTGCAACATGTATGCCCATTTGAAATACTGTGGGGGGAAATCGTCTCCTACTTGTGGAGGCAAGGGAACTGACCAATATGGATCTGTGTGCTGTTGGTCTCTGTAGATTCTGCTTCGGCGCACAAAAGATGGACGAGCGGACGACATTTCCTTGCCGCCAAAGCTCATTCGCATCCGTCGCGATCGTCTGGATGAACGTGAAAACGACTTTTACCAAGCCATTTACACCCAAAGCCAAGCGCAATTCAACACCTACGTGTCGTCTGGCACGCTTTTGAACAATTATGCACACATTTTCGATTTGCTCATCCGATTGCGGCAAGCCGTGGACCACCCGTATTTGGTGATTTACTCCAAGTCAAATCCAGCGATCCAGATTCCTCTCCATGCGACTGCAATGAACACGGCCACGAATTCCGCCGGTGCGACTTTTGTGCGACCACTGGTTGAAGAAAAGCCGCTTGTCCAGGTGGTCGACAGCAACGGCGACGGAATTGGAAATCATGACGATGACGACGATGGATCGATGGGAAGTTGTTCGATTTGCCACGAAGATGTCGAAGATCCTGTTGAATCCTCGTGTTTACATATTTTTTGCCGTGAATGTGTGAAAGAATTTATTGAATCGCTTCCTTTTGGTGCGGCTGCGACGTGTCCAGAGTGTGACAAGCCGCTCACGGTTGACTTGTCGCCGTCGAAAACTCAAAACAGTGGCAAAGAAGCAGAAGACGATGGTGATGATGATGGCGAATTCGTGGACCCGCACAAGCCCGTGATCCACCGCACGCTCGTGGATTTGAAACGGTTCCATAAACACAGCATTTTGCACCGCATTTCTGATTTGGAGTCGTTCCAAACAAGTACCAAAATTGAAGCACTGATGCAAGAACTGGACCATATGAAAACACGGGACCCCTCGGGCAAGGCGATCATTTTCTCTCAATTTGTGAATATGCTGGATATCATTGAACATCGCCTCACGATTGGTGGTGTCAAGTGTGTCAAGCTTTCTGGAAATATGTCCATGGATGTCCGTGACAAAACCATCCGTTTATTCCGAGAAGATAATACCATCACGGCGTTCCTGATCAGTCTCAAAGCCGGTGGCGTCGCACTCAATTTGACCATCGCCTCCCAGTACGTACTTGTATCTTTTATGTGCGATCAGACTTTCTAACAGGATCTCACTGAATTAATTATGTATTTTTTGTACTACTGTAGTATTTTCTTGATGGACCCGTGGTGGAACCCTGCCGCAGAAAACCAAGCGATCGATCGAACCCATCGCTTGGGTCAATTCAAACCCGTGCAAGCCACGCGGTTCATTATCGCCGGCACCATTGAAGAACGCATTCTCAAGCTTCAACAAAAGAAACAACTCATTTTTGAAGGCACCGTTGGTGGAAGCGTCAGTGCCATCACGCGGCTCACGGAAGAAGATTTACGATTCCTGTTTAGCAAGTGAAAACCAGAAAAGCGTCAATGCAAACAATTAAAAAAGTGGAAATGATGGTTTTTGTTTTACAAAAGCTGAAGATTAAAAAAAAATGGCTACAATAATGGCTGAGATGTTCAAAATACACAAAAAAAAAAACAAATGGCAAAAACAAAAAGCTGCTCAACAAATGGACGGGAAGAAAAAAAAAATCGGGGTCGTCGCAACAAAGAAAGGAAGGTGAGAAGAAGAGCTCAACGAGCTTCAAGCCGACGTTGAGGAGAACGCCGAGCCGCCAAAGCTCGTGGCGCTACCAACGGCCCCGCTCAAGCCATTTGCAGCAGCAGGGTACGTGTGGCCAGTGTGCGTCGTGCGGCGGTCGATTCCTCCTTGCTGGCCATAACTTTGGCCACCGTACTGGAACGCGTTGCATGGCGGCGCGTACGAAGCCGCTGCCATCGCAGTGTTGGTGGACATCCCGAGCGCTGGCATATTGTGGAGCATGGCGGCCGCGGCCGCATGGGCATTCGCCAAGAGCGCGTGGTGTTGCTGTTGCGCGTACAGCCTGCCCGTGTGGGCGGCAGCGAGCAAGTAGTCGTCATTCATCATGAGTTGATGATGGTGTGGCTGGTGTTGCTGCTGGTGATGGTGGTGGTGAGGGTGAAATTTCGTCGTCTTGTGGAGAAACTGTTGTTGCTGGTAGGTGGCATGAATAGGCAACTTTGGCGCTGGGAAAGTTTCCAGTTTGCCTCGGTTCGGCCCCGTACTGTGGAACACCAGCGGGCGGTACGATTCGTGCTTGTCCAAGAGACTGGAGTTCTGGAACCGCGTGATCATCGCTTGCTTGCCTTGCAACCGCGCATATGAAATCGCGCACACTTTTTCACTGTTGAAATTGGTCCATTTCTGGGCATGAAACTCTTGGTAAAATGGCACGATGGTGTCGGCGTCGATAAAATTGATAAACGCGTACCCCATGTTGCACTTGTTCTTGAAATCGATGGGCAAATAGAAGAAATCGTATTTGCCGTGGTGGTGCGCATTGATCTCGGATAAAAGCATTTGTTGGGTGTACTTGTTGGGGATGTTGCGCACCATGAGAGTCGTGCGGGTTTCCTCCCCTGAAGCCACTTTGACGATCGAAAGGCTGTACTCGCCTGTGCCCTGGTCGTTGCGACCGACACTGCCTGTCGTGCTGCTGTTGCTGCCGTGGGAGCTTCCAGCGTAGCTGTGGCCGCCAAGATGAAAATCGTTGCCCGTTCGAGCGACACCTCCACGGCCATTCATTGCAAAATAGTGTGGGTGTTGTAGACTTTGGTGGTGTAGAGGGCTGCTTTGGCTGACAGGTGGTCGGTATTGATGATGCGTGCCACCGTATTGGTGACTGAAGCCAGAGGTCTGCTGCGCTGGCGATGGCGTGTAGTTGTCCGCAAGCAATGCCGATGCCATCCCGGTCGACAACGACGCGTACGCCGAGCTAGCACGTGGCCGCGCTGGCGGATGCGAGCGCCACGCGTCGTTCGTTGTCGTTGCCACGCCAGGCGAAACCAACGGCGACGATGATCGACTGCCAGGTGCAGATATGGCGATATTTGCATCGACATCCTTGCGGTGGGCAAAGCTGGATGACGAGACTTCCAAGAAGGACGGAGTCAGCGGCGACGAGGACGATGTCGACGATGGAGATGCAATCAACGTCGTGCTCTCGGAGTAACTCTTGGGGCGGTTGCCCAGCCGTGGTGCCGTCAAGAATTGCTTGGACTGCTGCTTCTGGTTCTCAACACTTTCTTGGAAAGCCTGGATCTTGGCGTGGTCGAGTGTGGGTGGATGGGATCGTGCGACCGAGATCATATGACCCATCGCCAACGGCGATCCTGTCAATCGAATCATCGCGGTCGCAATATCGCGGACGTCGTTAAATTCAACAATGAACTGGTTCGCGGAGCCATCGCTCGCGTCACGCTCCAACACACTGGCGACTTGTCCGTACCGAGAGCAAAGCTGTCGCATGTCATTCGACGTGCCGTTGAACGGTGGGCCATGGATCTGGACAAGCACGGTCGCACAGTTGATCTCGTTCGACGGCTCGTACGGAAGAGAGAAATGCGCCACGGTCTCACCCACCGACGCGCGAGTAGATTGGTTTGTGAACCACATCTTGACAGCGCCAATGGCGGCTTTGAGTTCGTAAAATGTGCAAAACAAAACTCCATCACTGGTAAACTCTTCACGGATAGAAGCCACCGCACCGAAACCCTGCAAAGCAAAAACACATAAATATTAGCTTTCTATCTAGGATTGACCAGAAAATTGAGGCTTAGAAGCGTACATTCAGGGCATCAAGGATGCGGCGCACGCCGATTGTGTCAAAGCCACCGAGTCCGGCGCTCTTGATGATCACATGTCTTGATGCGACTGTTGCCTTCATGGCTCGGTACATTTCCACGCCAGCCGAATCGAACATCCCCGCCAAGCTCTCGCTTGGTGCAAACGGCTCCAATTGGGGCACACGCTCGTTCCAGATATCATTCAGTTTGACGGCGCCAAGTGACGTATAGTCTGAGAAACTACGAGGACGCTGGGAACGCTTGTCGGTCTGAGCAGTCGGCTCGAGATCATCCTGAAACATAATGATTAAGTAATGTCAGCCTCCTCGTTACATCTTTTGTGCCCCCATCAAAGAAGCCATCACGTACCGCGTGGGATGCAAAGGAGAGCGATCGCAGAGATCGATTGATGGAGCTGATCGGTCCAAGCTCGGTGTCTACGTCCAAAGCCAACGCTGGCGGAGACGCTGGCGTATCATCGATCGATAACGAGCGGAAACTTCGCCACTTGTCAGAGCCGCTCAATGGTGGAGGAGACGCATTGGACGAGCGGCCATCACTCTTGTTTCCGAAAGAACGGACGCTCCAAGAGCCCCACAAATCGTAGGAGGCGTCGGACGAAGAGGATGACTTGGTGAGCGGTGTCGGTGACAACTCTTGGTCCGGGTCATCACGATGGTCGGCATCAAGGCTCGCAATACTGGTAAAGAAGGGCGACGACGTGTGCTTGAGTGTCGAATGCAAAGTCTTCACCTCGGATCTGTCTTCGTGCTCTAGATCGCGTGCTTCTGCTGAGGTTGAGCAGTCACTATTCGCTGCAAGTTTCTCTTCTTGGTTTCCTTGTTCATTTCGAGCCTTCAGATCTTTATTATCGTTCGGCGGCCTTTCAACAATCGTGTGGGTTGTCAACTCTGCCTGTTGATGGCGTTCATCGCGAGTCTTCGCTTCTTTCTGAGCAGGCGTTTCCATTTGCAATGCGTCACCCACAGCCATCTTGTCGTATACGCGCTTCTCTTGATAATCGCGATCTCCACGCACAAAATCAAACCCTTTGCTCACACACCCTCCAAAAAAAAAACCAGCAAAAATCGAACGAGAAGGAGGTATTCAAAACTGGGCGGACGAGAAAGAGGAGGAAATGTCGACGGTGTCGTTCAAGCGCAGTGGAGACTCGTGTCGTTCTCTCGTGTCCACTGTCACGAGGAAATCGCTTTCTCTCACTCACTTTCAATCTGTGGCTATCAGTCGGTGAACTGTGGCGTCGCTCGCGATCTTTTAGCGTCTCTCACTCGTTTTTCTGCCAAGAGACCAAAGAGCCGTCGACCTGTCAACTTGCCAACTGCAACCGAACCAAACCGCACGCACTCAAATTCGATCCAAGAAAGACGGAAGACTGATGGTGGATCGCGTCGTTTCACTTCTACTTTTTCACACACACTGAAGCGCCCCACACGCGAACCAACACGACGGACGAAGCGTCGGAATCGAAGCCTACTCAGTCTGTTTGTCGCGTCCCGTGTTGCCGTCTGGGATCCGTCTTCGTATACGTCACAATTGTCTCCGTCTCGTGCGGTCGCGCGTAGATTTCCCTTTTGCTTCTTCGCGCAGTGTGCGAGAGCGATTCCGCGCGCACGCACTGAATTTTCGTTGGTGTTGGTTTGCCAAAAGTTGGTGTTGGAACAAAGTTGTTGGGGTGTGCAGCTGATTTTGTTGGTTTGTTCTTTTCAGTTTGGTTTTCTCTATATTTCCGGTCACATGCTCTCTCTGTTCTTGTTTTTATACAGTCCGAATTTGTGACAAGAGCCATTTTGTGTGGGTGGGTGCAGTTCAGAAGATTGTCGGCGGTGGACCAACGCGATTGTGATCTTTCGTTCTTTTTCTTTCTTTTTCTTTTCCCGCAAAACCCAGTGCACACCGCAGAGTCGCAACTTGGTGGAAGATCGCATCGTAAACTCAGAACAAATCTCAAAACACGGTGGGTCAACAGTTTTGCCATGAAAACTGGTCTGTCTCAACATGAGTTACAAACTGCAACTCGAACAGATGATACAAACCACATGCATGATTTGGTGACACACCTCTGTCACACCAACGTTTTTGTGAAAAAAACCGCCACCCGAAAAAACAAACGTTGGATCGTTGATCCAACAAAGTTCCCCCAACAAAACAACTGCAACCAACGTCACTTTATCCGCCAACATTCACAAACCAACAACACCAACAAAACCAACAACAACCACAATGACCGACTTTGCGCACCTCCTGCCACCAACATGGAAGAAGCATGTCCAGCTTTGGCTGGAGGATGACATCCCTTCGTACGATATTGGCGGCTTTGTCGTCGGTGGTGCGTCCCAACTTCTTCTTCTTTCCTCCCCCATTTATACATCCATCATTGACCTCTTTCTGTCTCACACACACACACACCAACAGAGTCGCTAGAGACCGCGTTTCTCTTGGGGAAATCCAAAGGTATCTTGGCGGGTGTGCCTTTCTTCACCGAGGTCTTCACGGCCGTCGAGTGCCACGTCGAGTGGCTGCTGAAGGAAGGCGACCTCGTGGACCCAAGTAAGACTGCCGAGGGCAAAGTCGTGGTCGCGAAAGTCACGGGCAAATGCCGCAACATTCTCTTGGGCGAACGCACCGCGCTCAACATTCTCACGCGCGCCAGTGGCATCGCGACGCAGGCCAAAGGATCGGTGGATATCGCACGCAGCCTCGGATGGCACGGCCATGTCGCTGGCACGCGCAAGACCACGCCAGGCTTCCGCATCGTGGAAAAGTACGCGTTGCTTGTGGCGGGCGCAGCGACCCACCGCCATGACCTCTCGCAAATGGTCATGCTAAAGGGTACGTGCTACAAGGGGAATGGGAGGAGAGGAGGATGAGAAGAAGATAATGGCGCCTTGGACTCACAGGAGGAACATGTGGTTTTGTTCGATTATATCTATAGATAACCATGTGTGGGCGGCCGGCAGCATCACGAATGCCGTGCACAAGGCCAAGCTTGCGACCGGTTTCTCCATGAAGATCGAAGTCGAAGCGCGCAAGCTGGAGGAGGCCGTGGAAGCGGTACGGTTTCTAAATCAATGACCTTGTGCTTGATAATAATATGCAGAGTATGTGGTGGCTAAATTAATGGGGTGGTTGGCTATATTTTGTAGGCGCAAGCAGGTGCTGATATTGTGATGTTGGACAACTTTGAACCCCCACAATTGAAAGAAACCGCCAAGATTCTCAAGGCCCAGTTTCCCCACTTGCTCATCGAAGCGAGTGGCGGCATCACGCCTGACACGTTGGCCCAGTACGTGTCGCCACATGTGGATATTGTCAGCCAGGGCAAGCTCACGCAAGGTACTGTCCGTTTTTTTTTGATTATTTTGTGCTACTATTTGTGTGGATATCTGACAGTTTCCATTGAAATGTACAATTTACAATGTGCTGTACACTGTATAGGCTACGGGTGCTTGGATTTTTCGCTCAAGATCCAAAAAGCCGACGGTGTCTTGTCGGCTTGAGTGAATTTCCTTTCAGACTCTGTTCTCATGAGATTGCTACTTGCATTTGACACAAAAAAAGAACCGACATACCACCAGCGTTATACTGGACTACAATAACATGAATAAACAAAAAATCGGGGAACAGCTCATTTTGTCTTGTTGCACATAACCAGGCGCGCATCCTATCTCTTTCTTCTTTGAGTTTTTCGTTTTCAATGTCAATCCGATTGTATTGTGGAGGATGGGCTGTTACGTGGTTCATCGGGTAACGGGTAGTGCGTGAGGTAGTAGAACTCTTTCGCTTGCGTGCAATTGACATAGTCCGTCCAGTCGAGCAGCTCCGCTTCTGAAATTCCAAGTGCCGAGGCATTTTTGTCCTCATATAATTTACAAAATGGGGTATCTCCTGCGATGAGCGTCTCCATGGTCGTGATTGACAGCCACGTTGGCATGCGTGTGATTTTTGTGTCGACAAGACTCAGCCACCCGATCGGTGGTACAATTTCCAGTTTCTCTGGTATTTCTGTCACTGGGTTCCCATTGATATTGAGAAAATAAAGATCTTCATTTTCCCAGATCGCATTTGGGATTTGCGTGAAATTGTTCATCGCGATGGATAAATACGCTGGCCGCACTTGGGCGAGCACATCTGGAAATTCTGGGAACTGGAATTCTTCAATCACAAGAAACAAACCACGCGGCCAGGCGTGGACAATCTCTTGGGGAAGCGTGGTGACGTTGACTTGCGAGAACTCGACGTCCATGAGCTGGTGAGGAAAATCTGGATGGTACAGACCAGGCGGGATCGCGGTCATATTGCAGGAAATGATGAACGCGAACATCACACGCGGGTGGTGGGTATTCGTGAGCGCGGCCTCGAGGGGCCAATCCGCAAGGGTCGAGTTGTACATCTTGAAACCGAGCAGCCAGCCGAATTTTTGGATCCGTGGTGTGATCTCCACCGCGGGACAATGGCGGATGATCAAGAACGCGAGCCATTTACTGTTGATCGAGGTGATCGCATGGTCAAAATCGGTGACATTGCCCGTTCTTGTGGAGTTTTTACAGTTGATATCCATCAAGGAACACGCCGGGCGATTGGAAAACCATGGACGCACTTGCAGCATACACTGTGGGTTATCACGCGTGGAGGCTGTTTGCACATGGAGAACAAAGACCATGACCCCCCATAACCCAAGTAGCCGATGTCCACAGCGCTGAAGGCGGGAACTCCATGTAGAAGTGGTGACACTCACGAGATTACTTTCAGTCGGAGCACTCACGGAAACAGGGCTTGTCGCGGTGGTGGCTGGGCCTACTGGCTTTTGTGACGCCGCGGTCTTGTTTCGGATGCGGATGCGGATGAGCTTGGGGATGGACCGTAGCGACAGCGTGACGTTGAACGCGATCACAAACTTGGAAAGCGCATCCCAAGTTGAGGTGACAAAGAGCATTTGCCACTCACTGACGACTTGCATCAACCACAAGTCATTGTACCACGTGGTGCCTTGGAAATTACCTTTTTCTTTGTCGTAGGTGTTGTAGTACGGCATGAAAAGTACGACGGGTAAGATAATGTACGCCACCAGATCCAGCGTGAGGTTGACAAGAAGACACAGCAGCCGCGTGTGGCCCAGTGGAAGCCGAAGCAAAAGCTGAATGATCGGAGTCGCCCAGCAACTTGTCAGAAGAAGCACCACAAACACATTGTTCATCCACGGCCGCGTGACCAAGTAGCTCATACGGTAGGCCTGGTACGTTTGCAGCACCGTTTGGATCATTTCCCGTACGGTATAAAATACCCCGTAGTTTGGGTTTGTAATGCCAAACGACATCCAAATGGTTCTCGCCCACCGTACGAGACAGGACACGAGGCGACGTGAGGCTGATGCCGAGTCGGGAAGCATGCGATCGGCCATCTGAAGCAGAACGACTGTGTATTGAGAAGGCAGCCGGACGATTCCTGGGTGGCGGCGGCGAGGCGGTGTGATGGTCATTGACGATGGAGCTCGTAGTAGTAGCCTGCGGGACTTCACTGACCGATGGATCATCGCCACGAGCGCGTACAAATGCAACCCCGCCGTCGCAAAGTACCCACACGCAATCCATCGAAAGTATCGCCGATTCACCGCGATGTTGAACAGCTCGACGTTGTCTAGGATGGCGAGTGCGTACCCGCGCAGGTAGCAGTAGACCGTTCCGATGATCGCCAAGTACGACCCACAAACCACGTGGAGCACAGCAATGAAGAGCCAGACCATTGTGCCCACCCAGGGCGACACGGAGACGGCGACGCGTGGTTCCTTGAACGCCTTGCGCGCCGCTAATACGGCGACGATCGGTTGCATTTCGTGTCAACGACCAAGTCTTGCGATCAAGTGCTTGCTTTGTGTAATCACCAAACAGAATTGGCCTTGGCACATAGTTTTGAGAAGACGTCCGGTGTTATTATACTGCTCAGGCGTGCAAAAAGAAACAGAGAGAGAGAGCTATTTTAAGTCAACGAGGGCTCCATAAATACTTACCTAGTCCTACAGCGCCTGCGTGCTGCGAAAGAAAATCAACAGCTTCGACTCAGACCAAACACTATATCTTTGGTGTGCATGATCTCATCAGAATGGATCGAGTTTCATCTCTATGATATCGAAATATGCCTCGTGTGGACACTAGGGGCGAAGTACTCGCTGATGATTCGTTGGTGCGTGTGTCATACTCTTATAGAACTCCGCATTCCCCCATAACGTACGTGGGGTGAGCGGCGGCGGCCAGCAGCTTTTCACGAGAAGCAAGCAGCACGAAGACGTGGTGATCACCCCGAACGACTTCCATACTGGTATATATGGTAGGAAATGGTCATCGCGGTAACTGTGGTAGTTAGTTATATTGAGTAAATTAGTGATCCAACGGTTTTCTGATGATCGCGGCATGCAATGTGCGGCGCCATTCTGAAACTGAAAGCCTGAGGTTGGAAATGACCATTTTGTAACTTGGCTGCAGCCGCCAAATAGGTCATCAACCCGAAACAGCTTATGCTTACTTGCGATAAGCACCTTGAGTGGTAGGGTTCTTCGTGGCTGGCTTCGTTGTTGCGGGCTTGGTGGTGGTTGGTGCTGGTGCATAGCCGCCGTTGCCGCCAGTCGTTGGTGCCGTCGTCGTTGGCTTCGTTGTCGCTGGCTTTGTTGGGGTTGGCGCA
>JAADWJ010000424.1:0-20013 GCA_023336165.1 Pythium monospermum
AGCAGCAGCAACAACAGCAACAGCGTCAACAACAACAGCAGCGACAGCGACCTCAACAGCAGACCACGCCGCCTTCGCAGCAGCAGCAACGGCAGCAGCAGCAACAGCGTCAACAACAGCAGCAGCAGCGGCAACAGCAACAGCAGCAACAGCAGCAGCAGCAGACCACGACGGCTTCGCAGCTGCAACAGCAGGCCGCGGCGACTTCGCGACAGCAGCAGCAGGCGCTGCAGCCTGTGCAGTCCAAGAAGAAGAAGAAGCGTACAGGTCCACCTCAAGCCACAGTCGCGCAACCTGTGGTCGTCATTCAGCCTCAGCCGACTGATTGTACGATCTGCTTCGACCCATGTACGAATATGGGGCTTCATCGCCTCGCTGCGTTGAAATGCGGTCATGTGTTTGGAATGAAATGCATTCGCCGGTGGGTAACTGAGGGCTCGCAATCCTGTCCGATTTGCAACGTCGCAGCGCGGAGCGTGGACATTCGCGCACTGTTCACTGAGCACATCGCAGTCGTGGATAATTCTGGAGTCGAAGCGGTACAGCTTAGCTACGCCCGAGAGCGCAGCCACCGTGTGGTCCTCGAGCAGCAACTCCAACAACTCCAACTCGCAGTCGTGGATACTTCCAGAATCGAAGCGTTACAGCAAACCCATACCCGAGAGCGCCGCCACGTGGAACGGCAACTCTACCAGGAGCAGCAACTCAGACATTGCTGTTCGTGCATGTAGAGTGTCGAAACACCCTTCGACATTTTGAAATTATGAAACCCAATAAAGCAATGGCGAATCCAAATGGGTACCGTACCAAGACATGATGAGAATCAATGGATACTATCTCTCCTGTGCTTGAGTAGTTAGTCCACATTCCAACATGGTGCTGGCATCCCAAGCATGTTGGGCCAACATGCCAGCAAGATCAAGGCCTTGATGTTGCCGTCCTCTGTGGTAGTGACTGTAGCCGGTAATTTAACCAAATTTCCATTGTCTCAATCTTTTTGTTCCAGCACACAAAGTAGGTCATCCCTCCCATACAAATGGCAAGATAGTATTTGTGTGGTGTAACATGGGTACATACCCACAGATAATTATGCCGACGGCTCGGAGGGTGCAGCGAAGCGGAGGGTGGCAGCACGAAGCGCGTTAGCGCAGGCGACGGAGCTTGCCGGAGGAGCGCGCCGGCGCGAGTCACTGGGCGCGGTTGTAAAGCATGTTTTGTTCTTAATCAAGCATGTCGTCCCTCCTCCCGTGCACATAAAACAGGGTTTGTGTGCTTGAACAAGGTTTTTGTAGTCTGTTTTCCGCGTGTTCTGGTTGGTTGGGTCACAAGTCATCAGTAATTCCACAAAATAACCAATCATCGATTTCTACTTTCTGGTGCAATGTTTCAAGAACTTGCTTGGTATCACGAACGGCGAGCCAGTGTGGAAGTAGCATCTTGGCAATCAAGCAATGGCCCTTGTCCACAGCTGCATCGAGACCTTCCGTGATTAAATGGGCCATTTCGCGGTTGGCGGTGTCCGATACAAGTGGAAGCAGCAGCAAGACGGCACGATTGGTCTTCGTGTCACACCACTTTCGAAAATGCGTGATGGCACATTGCTGGGCGATTGTACCTTTCGTACCAACAACTTTCCACATGAATTGAAGGACGTTTTTGTTGGTTTTTAGCTTTGGACGTGAGTGCGAGCGCGAGTCGATCGCTGTCAATAGCTTGCTCGCAGTTGTGGTGGGGCCATTCCACTACGTTGAGGTGGCCCCGGCGGATCGCCAGGTCCATCGCGGTCGCACTCGACAAGTCCCCACGAAGCACATGCAAACACTGGACGACTGCCAATTGGCCTTCACGAGCTGCACTTTCCCATGTACAAGATGTGATCTCCCCCAAATCGTACTTATGGCAGACAAGCAGCGTATCCACGTGGCCCCAGCGAGCCGCCTCATTCACACAGTGGACCGACATGGTCTGCGCACTCTCTGGGCAATTGAAGTGGAGCCACTCGACGACTTTTGGCCAACCACAGTGCACTGCCATGACCATCATATCCGGACGGCACTTGTGCTCTGTGCCTGGTTGCGTATGGAGCCACTTCATCATCTCCAGTTGTCCTTCCATGGCTGCAAAATGCATCGCGAGTTGGAAACTGTACATTGGTGTGGATTGGTGGAGAAGGCGATTCGCTGTCCAGATACTTTGGAGAACTGGGAGATTGCCTTCAATGATGGCGACGCGTGGGAGAACACCTGGGAGGTCAGAGAGCTGGAGAGTTGGGCCCTCAGTCGGCAACTTGGTCGAAAGTTTACGAAAAACAGCACTTTGTTCCATGAACAAATTGACGGGGTCATATAGATGTTCCTGGAATGATCCTATCCGTGCCATCAACGAGGAGTTGATGAGCAAATTGATTGCAGTGTCGGTCTCTGCCTTGTACGCGTGCTCTTCGCCCAAGCCAACCGCAGCCAGGTGTTCCGTTGCTTGTTGGACCGCTTGGTCTGCTGCATCAGTGGTTGGGCCCCCTTGATCGCGGTCCAGCGGCTCGTCACCTTGGCCCCAGCTTGCAATAGGAAACAAATCAATGTTCAACGTCGTTGCCAGTTGTCGTATCATCTCCATCGTTTGGCCATCTCGCTTCATCGCCAAAATAACCACTGCACGGCGCACTCCTTCTTGCAAACAAGTCGAAGCATCTTGACCCAGTTTTGCTGCCACCAACGTGGTCCACGCTGTGCCCTCCGTACCGATAGCGAGCCATTCGGCGACAGCCAAATGGCCGTTGACGCACGCGACTTCCATCATGCGAGTCAAGTCGGCAGGAGCGGCGAACGGCTCATCTTGTGCGTCGAGAAGCTGCGTGAGCTCGTCAAGCAGCGCGAGATCGCCAAGCGCAGCCGCAGCGACAAAAAGATCGACATGTTGCTCCCACAACGCGACACGGAGGTAATAGTACTGGTGGTTATCCCAAAAGTCCGTGTGCAGGTCTCGAAATGCGTTGCGTCGGTAGTCAGCGCAAAAAAAGTCACAATGTCGTACAGACAATGGATATCGTCCACTGGCCGCGAGATGTTTCTTCCGCCTCCATACTGTATGTCCAAGAGGTCGCACGCAGCACCGACTTGGCTGAGCCACTGCGCGCGGCGCAATCGCAACCCTGGAACGTGGGCGACCCGCGCGGCCTCATGGCTGAGCCAAGTCGGTGCTGCGTGTGACCTCTTGGACACACAGTATGGAGGCGGAAGAAACATCTCGCGGCCAGTGGGCGATATCCATGGTCTATACGACGTTGTGACTCTCTTCGCGCTGACTACTGACCCAACGCTGCGCACCGCATTTCGAAGCCTGTACACGGGCTTTTGGAATAACCACCACTACTGCTACCTCCGTGTCGCGTTGTGGGAGCAAAATGCTGATGTAAGTGTCGCCGCGGCTGCGCTTGGAGATGTCGCACTGCTTAGCGAGTTCACCCAGCTTCGCGACAGACTCGGTGACCCACTCGCCGCTCCTGCCGACTTGACACGCATGATGGAAGTCGCTTCTATTAATGGTCGCGTGGCTTTCGCTGAATGGCTCGCGGGGGAAGCTGCAGAATGGACCACGATGGCGGCAGCAAAACTGGGCCAAGATGCTTCGCCTTGTTTGCAAGAAGGAGTGCGTCGTGCCGTGGAGGTGTTGATGACGATGACGACACATGGTAAGACCGTGGACGCGATACGACAACTGGCGACCAATTTCAACATTGATATACCTCCGATCGCAGGCTGTCGCCAAGAAGAGGCCACCGGCACGACGATGGAACCACTCAACCACCGAGGTCAAGCCTGTCAAGGGGGACAAACCAATGGAGAAGACCACGGGGTCGCACAAGCAACGGAACTGATCACCTTGGATGATCACAAAACACACAAGCAAGAGCGTGGCACTACCCCATTCAACGTGATTGTCAACGGGTCATTGATGGCACGGATCGGCGCCTTCCAGCAACATCCAGATGCCCCCGTCAACATGTTCATGGAGCAAAGTGCTGTTTTTCGTAAACTATCGACCCGATTTCCACGAGGAGGTCCAACTTTCCAGCTCTTTGACCTCCCAGGTGTTCTCCCACGTGTCGCCATCATTGAAGGAAATCTTCCGATGTTGCAAAATATCTGGTCAGCCTACCGCCTTCTTCATATCTCGACACCAATGTACAGTTTCCGACTGGCGATGCACTTCGCAGCGACGGAAGGACAACTGGAGATTATGAAGTGGCTGCATACTCGACCAGGCACAGAGCACAAGTGCCGTCGGATACGATGGCCATGGCGGTGCGCTGTGGCTGGCAAGAGGTCGTCGAGTGGCTCCACTTCAATTGTCCAGAGAGTGCGCAGACCATGTCGATCCACTGTGTGAACGACGCAGCACGCTGGGGCCAAGTGGACACGCTGCTTGTATGTCACAAGTACGATTTGGGGGAGGTCACGGTGGCTACGATGGAATGCGCAGCTGAGGAAGGTCAGCTCGCCGCCTTGCAGTGTTTGCATTTGCTTCGTGAGAACTTGTCGACTTCAACCGCGATGGACATTGCGATTCGCCAAGGGCATGTGAATGTGGTTGAATGGCTCCATACCAACTGCAAGCAAACTATTGACAGCGACAGGCTCGCTCTCGCGCTCACATCCGCAGCGGAAAATAAATCGATGAGAAGTGTGCTACAGTTCATGTGGAAAGTTATCGGCATCAAGGGTCCCATCGTCAAGAAATGTGCGATCACGAATTTCACAAACTGGTGTGCCACCAATGAACGTCGTGCCGTCATTTCGCTCCTTCCACTGGTATCGGACTCCACGGACTGTGAAATGGCCAGCGTACTCACCGAAGGCTTCCACACAGCCATGGACAACGGTCATGGCGGCCCTGCGAAGCGGCTGCTTCCTCGCTGGTTCGCTCTTCATGACACGAATGAAATACTTGAAACACTCCATCGCCACGTGGAACGGGATGATTATGCCCTCGTGGATTTACTATTGAAATCGCTCGTCAAGTCGAAAAAAAAGATCACAAGCGAACAGTGGGCTGCTATGTTCCGTTCGGCGGTAGAACCACAGTACAAACCGAAAGCCGTGCGCGTACTCATTCGTCGTCAAATCGACACGCATTGTCCGGACGCCTTGCAGCTCGTCGCGCAGGGCACATGGCAAGACCACAAACACACTCGGCTGTGGACTTTGCAAGCGCTTCATCGACGTCGCACACCAACCACAGCGATCCAAGCACTGTGCGTGGCGACCACGACAATGGCAACGGCTTGCTTGCTGCGACGGGAAGATTCGTACTACACGGAACGCATCCTGTTGGAGACTGCACCTTCGTGTATCTCGCCTCGGCTGGTACGATTCTGGATGAACCATGGACGTGCAGTGGATGGGAACCAAGTCATGCGGTTTTATGGAGTCACGAGAGAACGAGATGGAGTGTTGACTGTGGAGGAAGTTGAAAAGTTGTCGAAGTTGCAAGACCCAGAGATCAATGCGTTTATCGCCAAGCACCGTGGCTGGTTGCTCACTTCTGAGCTGTGGATCGATGCCACAGAATCCAAGAACGCCATTGCCATCGAATATCTGCGTCGCGAGTTTTCAGCGCAGGTGCGAGAGTGAGGAATACTTGACTGCAGCAATACAAGGTCTTCCCATTCGCGACGTTGCGCTTTGCAACTGGTCGTCGTGGGTTGTAACTGATGGTAATCCAAGCAGAGCGTGCCGATGTTGGCCAATTCTTGAAAAACGTCTAGCCAATGCACGATGGCCCGGGTTGGTCGTGGACTCTCAAACATGCCGCTGGTGGCAAGCTACTCCTGCTCGTCATCAAGAAACTCCTGGAAATGGCTGCAGAAGTGGGGAACGCAACACATCATGAAGCTTGTCCGAAGTTGGGTCGATCCGACCACCAAATGACACCACAATCGCGACGTCATTGCTGCCAGCCCATTCTCAATGCACGCAGTTCTCGTCCTGCTCCTCAGCTGGTACAACGACGGAAGTACTTCGAAGTAACAGCAACCTGGCGTGGATGGTGACGAGTATGAACAATGATTGGATACCAGGAACCACACGCAAATGTATCATCTTTGACAGCGTTCATCATCCACTAATCCGGTCGCCCTTCAAACTGTCCAACTACGAAACTGAACCTGACTACTCTACGGTTGCAGCGCGAATTCCTTGGCAGTGATCATGCCATTGTTTTCTGCCTTGGTCTCCACCATGCCTGCTCGCGTGTACGCACGCACAGCCGCTGGGTTTTGGCGGTCTGTGCCCAAGTAAACCGACTCCAGCCCAGCCAGTGCACACGCTCGGAACGTGTGGCGCAGCACACTCTGCGCAAGTTTCTTGCCCCGGTACGACGGCAGCGTGGCGACGCCACACACATAGCCAACTTTGCCCACCGCACGGATCTTGTTCTTGCGCTCTTCATAATCCTCCGCGAACTGGAGCGTCGTAGGGAATGGCTCTGTCGTCTGGACCAACTCGACGTCAGTGGCGTAGATGCGCTCCACTTCCTCTTCACCGCCTCCTTCTCCGTCCACCATCAGCTCGATGAATGCCACCGAAACGGGCTGCTCGTCATGCCACATTACAAAGCTAAGATCCGATGCAAACCGGGGCGCCTGTGCGTAATGGCGCTTCCAGGCTTCAAAGGATGGAGGAGCATTGCCAAACGCGATCTTGAGCACATCGTACACTTTGACCAGATCGTCTTGTTCAAGATCCAGTGCGCGGATCTCAAACCCTTCTGGGACTTCCCCCGTGACTGGCCCGGCAGCCATGTCCACGTCCTTACTGTACACGGTCATTTCCAGGCGGTCCGTTCGGGATTCCTCGAAGCCTGCCTCTTGGTACAGTTTCTTGAGGAACTCGGACGCACCAAGCTGGCCACGCCACGCCATCAACGAGTGAGCTTGCTCTTTCTCATCACTCGCTTGGAGAACTCCACGAGCCATTTCAAGGGAGAGATCTTCGGTCGCCGTGACGACCGCACGGGATACCTCTTGTTGTTCTTCTTCAGGCAGCTCGGTGTCCATAGCCACCAGTGAGAGAAGAATGCGTTCTCCATCATAGTAAACACGAGTGAACGCAGCGATGCGGTCGCTCTTGCCATCGATGTAGGCAAGCACAGTGCGACTGGGCATCGCAGCTTGGGCGGGGTCTTGCGGCTCCACGAACGCCCTCGCGGCAGCAGTCTTGGCGCGCGCGACTGGACGGCCGGCTTGTTCAAAGAGCGCTTCATACAGTTTTTCCGCTTGCTCTTGCGCGCCTGACAAGTTGGCTGCGTCGCGTGGTGACACAGCGATCACGCTAACAGCACCCAATTGCCATTCGGATGGGAGTGAGGTCATTATACTGTTGTGGTGCGGACGATGTGCGTGGTGCGGACGATGTGCGTGGCGATGAGCAGACTTCGAAATGGACTCCTTGGATCTGCTGAATGCTTGAGGTTGTCATCCATAGATGATTGATTCGATGACAGAACTGCACCCACACATACCAGTGGCTCACTTGGGTACCTGATTGGAATATGGCGGGTATGCTATTATGGAGGTGGTTATTTCCCGAGCATAGCATAGGAAAATGGTTTGATGATATCTTGCTTTATCGCAATGTATGCATTTCCAAAGGAATGCTACCTCCCGGAATGACGGTATTCTATCAACATTCCTATTGGATACAACATTCCTCAGAATCAGAATTCCAGATCAGAGGATCAACCGGATAAATCAACCCAACCCCAATGGTTGTGTTGATCGGTTGACATCCATGTGCAGGCTGGAGCGGCACAGTGCCGCTCAATCTTGGTGCCGGTTGAGTCTCTCAACCGCTCACAATCTTATCAGACACTCTCCGATCGGATCACTGTCAAGAAGGGATTGAAAATGGCGTCTTCCGTACCAGTTCCTCCGCGCCGTCCTCTCTTCTTCCTCATCGGCGACTCGCTCACACAGCGCGGCGCAGGCAAAGAAGGATGGGCGACGATGCTCCAGCAAACGTACGTGCGCTCGGCCGACGTGGTCAACCGTGGGTTGTCAGGCTACAACACCAAAGGCTTCATCGAGTATGCGCTTCCCACGATCCTCGAGGAGCTCCAGAACTGTTTCAAACCGGCTTTTATCACAGTTTGGTTTGGCGCAAATGACGCCGCATTAGAAGACGGCCGCGCCAAAACCCAGCGCGTGCCATTGGAGGAATACACGTCAAATCTTATCCATATCCTGCAAGAAATCCAGAAAAGTGCACCCACGGCCAAGATTTTATTGATCTCTCCACCAGTGGTCAGTGACGTCCAGCGCAGGAACATCCAAGTCAAAGCCGGCGGACCAAGTGACCCATTAGATCGCACGAATGAAGCCGCTGCTCAATACGCAGCAGCGTGTAGTACGGTGGTCGCTGCGGTGGACGGCGTCGCGCTGCTGGATATCCACGCGTATTTCATGGAAACGTACCCAAACCCAAAGGACCGTACGAATTTTCTATGCGATGGACTCCACTTTTCCAAAGTCGGAAATGTCACCGCGTTTGAAAAAGTCAACGAAAAAATCCGAGAGTTGCTATCGGAAGAAGTGGTCGACAAGTGGCAGATGCCCGACTGGAACACGGTGAATTTGTAGGCGTACAAGGTCACAGGCAGTATTATTCCGAGATAAACATGATAAATAGAGTTTGATACTATATTTTTCAGAGATTTTTTCTCCTTTCATATCTTGGTCGAGTCGAGCAGAAGCCGCGGGTTGGATGGCGTCGTGGTCTTCACTTGCTCCATAGTCTGATCCACACGCACACATCCAACATGAGCCATCTGGATACAAAGTGGACGTGTCCAGTGTAACACCGTAAAATCACCTGTCGTATGAGCGCCTCCATTTTCCGGTTCGAGATCAAACTTCGAAAATGGGGGCGTCTCGGCTTCTCGAGAGTCTACAAAAAAGCCACCAACAAGGTCAGGTCTGTATCCTCTCCTTGTCTCCCTATGTCTGCAGAAAACGTACAAAAAAATCGCGGCATTTTTCCAGCACATGCATATGCTTGACGTGTTCTTGGTGTTGATGGTAGTGGAACATTTCCAGCTTGTACCGGTAGATTTCGGCTCGAAACGCTCTTCGTTTGTCGCGTAGCTTTTCACGGATCGTTGTCCATATGATCGCGTGTGGTACTTTTGGGAAATCCTTGAGCAAGTCCACGACGTAGTAATGCAATGGCCCATCGACCACACTGAGTCCGCTTTTATTGCGTTGGCGGATGCTTTGGACCCGCTGCTGGAATTTACCACGTGTCGACGGATTGCGATGCAGCGGCTGGTTGTTGGTACTGCTGTGGATGCTCTCAGAGATGGACCCATGGTGGGCGAGGATGCCGCTCTGCATGGAGACTTCGACCAGGTCGCTCACGGATCCAAAGAATGACGAGTCACTGAATGAACTGCTATTGTTCACACTGAACGAGCCACCACTACTGGACGCAAGCGAGAGACTGGAACCTGCTGGATCTCTGGATGCAAAGGATGCCATGAATGCGCTTGTGGGGTTCGGATTCACCATCAGCCGTTCCAGTTTGTCTTTCCACGAGTGGATCTCGGTGGGCAACGGGCTCAACGACGTGACCAGAACAAACCGGAACGTGCCGTGGCGGAACAGCATCAAGAACGGCTTCCATGCCGCGTTGGTGTAGCTGCTGTACGCGTTGAGATTGATATTGATGCTGGCGTCTTTCTCGTCCCCACTACTACTCGTGGTGCCACTGCCGCCACCACTGCCTCCACCATTACGGCTTGCCGTATCATGGAAATGGCACCGGAAATGCTTGACTTCCACGACCACTTCATTATTGTCCAGTGCGTACCCACGCATGGAGCCGTCCGAACTGAGCACAAACTTGGCCGTGAACCACTTGCGCTGGTCGGGCAAGTTGAGTAGCTTGTGGAGCTGCATCTCCGAGTTACTATTGCTGCTGCTGCCAGCAGCTGCCGTCGTACCGGCTGGTGGCTGGAAGATCCGCTGCAAGTGGGGCATTTGGTTGATATACTCGAGCCGCATGCGATTTTCGACCGTGATCCATTTGTGGTACAACGCCTCTTCTCTTGCTTTCACCATGAGCTGCATATGGCGCCACCAGCGTTGGATCAACTGGATTTTCCGCTTGATACGTTTCATCGCCAATGCAAAGCGTACGTCAAAGGATAACCCACTCAAAAACTGTCTCAAGATGGACGCATGGGCACGCTTTTTTTTGATCCGGTACCAAATGCGGTACCGTAACAAGTTGCGAAGAATGAGACAAGTCGCGTACCCACGGTTGTGGTTGGCATCAAGTGTTTTCCAGGCTGTAAAAGTCACCAGTTTGCGCGTATGGTCTTGCAGCACATGGACCCGTTTCAGCATCGTCACGAGTCGATGGAAACGAATCAGTTTCATTTGCACACTGGCGATGCAAGCCACCGTGAGCCAAGACTCGCACCGTAATTCCGACCGGTTTCGTGGCGACGTGAGCGCTGCGTGGAAGCAACGCGCTTGCACGCGTACAGTGGAGGATGATGGAAACGTGGCGCGTGTGGTTCGTCCATGGACGAGTTGATTTTTTTGTACAGCTGAGGAGGAAGAGGAGCTTGACCCGGAACGTGTGACAACCAGTTGGCCAGCTGATACAGATGATGATGATGATGATGATGGCGCGACGACATGGTTTTTATCGTCGTCATCGTATTGGTTGGTCTTCTTTGGCCCATTTCCGAGCTTGTACTTGGCCGCGGCTTGCTGGATTTCTCGCACGTTTTTAGCGATGAAATCGGTCGCAGGCGTGGCTGACTGGTTGGGATGGTGCGGCTTGAGAACGTTTCGACGGTGGCGACCTTCTTGGTTCTTGAACCGTGCTGTCCGCGACCATCCCAACTGATGCGCTGTCTTTGTCGTGCCACCAAAGGCGCTCTCAGGCACGTAGTAGTAGCTCGACACGACGTTGGCTGTCGGAGTCGCCACGTCCATTTGCCGTGGCACCTGAGAGAAAATAGCCGCTGCGGGCCGTGGACTCACGAGCGTCTCGCTGGTGATGTACTGGCCCGGACCGGGACGATCGGTCGAGTAATCTTCATGGAACCGGTCCGAGGGACTGAACTTGGCGGCCGCAGATGCACCACTGGGCTTTTCCGTGGGTAAATCGTACTGGCCCGGCCCGAGAGCAAAGTGATCTTTGACAGGAACAATAGAACTCGAGTCGCATGACGAGCCACTTGACGTTGCATTGGAAGAAGAAGACGAAGAAGCCATGGCGTCCAGCATGCGCATACGGCGAGCACTGTCTTCATTGTCGGCGTACAAGAATGCGCTGGTGCGTGGCGCCGCCTGGTGGAAGGAGACGTGGACATCGCCAGTGTGGGGCAACACGGGGTCTTTGATGCCGACAGGAGTAGAAAAAGCTGGCGGCGGAGCTGTATTATCTCCACGAGGAGACTGGAAACTCGTGCGCGAGCTTTGAAGGATCCGCTGGCGGCAGTACCCTCGCCCAGTGCCATTCCGTTGAGGGCTAGCAGTGGTAGTATTTCCTTGGTCGGACGAGGATTGAGGTCGCAGCGTTGGTGGTGGTTTGAGTGCGAATTGGTACGTCGAGTCCAGCGCGCGTTCCAGTCGATCGTGGTACTCTTGAAGCTGTACGACCATCGCGTGGGTCGCATGCGGAGAAGTCATCGGACGGCCGCCGCAACCAGGACCACCACGCGTGTGCGGAAGAACGCTAAGCGTGCTGTTTCGCTTTGTTACACCCACTGGACGTGACGGGTCCATCGATGCCTGGATCGAGACTCGTCGCGTGAGTGAAGCCTTGCGTAGTCCATACTCAAGTGTCTCGTCCTTTTTGTTATCACCAGCATCGTGCTGTGGTGATGAAGGCGCCGGCGGCGCTGCCGCAGATGGCAGCAGACGACGAAACACCCCGCGAGAGCTACGACCACCATCAGCGCCGCTTGACGGCTGCGCTTTCGTCATGTGTACCTGCTCGTCTACGACACACGGACAACTACAGTACTAGTATGGAAATGCATCTTCATCACAACAGCCACGATGATCAGTGGATATTGATATACCTTTTTGGCCAAAGTAAAAACAAAAATACAAAATAAAAATACACACACCGTCGTATTTTCCCACTTGATCTATCTCTGTCGCACACACACCACACAATCACTCTGTTGTATCTCGACTACCACCCCATCGCACAGCCATCGGCTCGCCCATCCGAACCAGCGCAAAGCACGCCACTTTGCGGATCCCTCAGGATGAGCTGGCCCCTGCCAAACACTCCGCGTGCGGTGCCTTCTTTCTTGACCACTGAGTGGCCATACTCGCCACGTAGCTCGTCGATGACTTGATCCGTAATGCCTTCTTCAATGAGCACGTGGCTGGCCAAATTGTCTTCATGTTCGGCATCGATACAAAAACGAGCCCCATCAATGGCTTCTTGAGCGTTGAAATCATGGCACAGCAAGTTACACAGCACTTGCACGTGGCCCTGCGGCTGCATGAAGCCACCCATGACCGTGAACGTGGAATGGAGCTCTTGTGTGCCATGGAAAGTCGTGATCGCTGGGATGATCGTATGGTATGGCCGCTTTTTTGGCGCCAATGCATTTGGATGGTTTGCATCGTCAATACGGAAGTTACTTCCACGGTTTTGCAATGTAAAGCCACATCCTCTTGGGATAAACCCCGTGCCAAAGCCTTCGTAGTTGCTGTTGACCATAGAGACCGCGTTGCCCATACCGTCCACGACTTGGAAACTCACAGTATCACAACTCAGCTCGGGGCGGCCACGTTGTGGGTCGACCATCGCCATGGTTGTACTGATCAACGCTGCGCGAGACTTGGCGTAGCTCTTGGAGAGAAGCTCTTCGATGGGCAGCGATTTGTTGTGGTCCATGTCACTCACGTACCACTTGGCATCGGCGAATGCCAACCGCATGGCTTCGATCAACAAGTGCAAGTACTCGGCGCTGTTATGTGGTGGCATTTGCTCTTTCGGTGGTAGCAATTGCTCCAAGATATTGAGCGCAAGCAGTGCTGTGATGCCTTGTCCATTCGGTGGGATCTCGTAGAGATCAAGTCCTTGAAAAGTCGTCTTGATCGGCGCCACAAAAGTCGCCGTGTGGGATTGAAGATCCTCCAGCGTCATCACACCGCCTTTCAGTGCGACCATATTGACAATTTCTTGCGCGATGCGGCCTTCATAGAAGCCTGCTTTACCTTTGGCAGCGATTTCTTCAAACGATTTCGCGAGGTTTTCGTTTCGAAAAATCTCGCCAGCATTGGGAGCTCGTCCGTCAATGAGCAGCTCATTTGCATGAGGGCCTCGTTGCAGTTGGAAAGTACCGCGTTTCCATGAAAGCGCCGTGATGGGACTCACAGGGAAACCGTCCCGTGCCAAGTGGATCGCCGGCTCGAGCACTTGCGCCATGGGCAGCGAGCCCCATGTATCAATCGCATCCACCCAGCCAGAGACAGCACCAGGCACGGTCACCGCATGGCCATGCGCACGCGATACAAACTTCTTGGTGGCCATCTCGTCGCCTTCTGCAGCTGTAGCAGCAAAATCCGCACGCGCCTTTTCCAGTGTGAGCGCCGCGGGGCTTCGTCCACTGCCGTTCAATCCGAGCACTTGTTTGCTGGTGGCGTCGTAGTAGAGCAGGAAGCAGTCGCCACCGATGCCAGTGGAGCAAGGCTCAGTGACGTTGAGCGCGGCGGCGATCGCGATCGCAGCATCGACGGCGTTGCCGCCTTGCTTCAAAATGCGCAGTCCGATCTCGGAGGCGAGCGGCTGCGAGCTGGCGACCATGCCGTACCGCGCGTACACGGGTGAGCGCGTGCCGATGGTGACCATGGTGGGGGTAAGGAGATCCTGTTGTTCTTGTCGTGGAAGCGGGGCGAATTTGGATGTGGGGTGTTGCTTGCGCCACGCAGAGAGATCGAGGAGAAGACCGAGGAAGCTCGACGCTGGTCAGCGATTGCTTTGTGTGCGTGTTGATGGAACACAAGTGGGCCTGCATCAACAAAAAACGATTGAATTTTCAGATATTTTTGAATACGGTGTTTCAATTAGCTGAAACAAACTTAACGTGCATTTGATTGGATGAAAGCATCACACTATATTCGAGAATAAATTACAAAAATGGATACACAGCAATGTGTCAGATGATTACTTCCTCTGTCCGGAAAATATATGTGCATTTGGGTTTTTTGGAAGTAAGTCGGGAAGTACTCAATATTTTTTCCTGCGGTTTTCACGAAGAGATAGCCCAGCACCTGTCGAATGCATGCTAAAAACAGCTTTGCGAGAGACTGGCAGGAAAGGGCACAAAAACACAAATTTCCTGTTGAGGTTTTCGACCCTTTTTTCGAATCTTCCAAACGGGGCAACCACAGAGCGATATTAAATGAAACATAGGTTTTTGGATTGGAAAAGGACCAAAGAATCTGTTTAAGCAAACCGTTTTACGATAGGGTTTGTTTTCTGCCATCTAGGGGGGCTCAAAGTGGTCGAGGTTTTTCCCGAAATTGGCAGATTCTGGCCTTTTTCTGGATTTACTGTTTAAAGTTACTAAGGTTTTTCATGTAAAAAACCAGATGCACATATCTTTTTCGGACAGAGGAATTACCCGGAATCCTCGTCGCGCCGCTTGTAGCAACGACTTGATAATACACTCGCTCCAGTTAAAGAGAAGCCAAACAGCGAATTCGACGTTGATCGCTCTTACTCCAGTTTCCCACGAACCGATGGATCCATTCATCAAGAGCGTCGTCATGACATTGGTATCCGGATGCCAGAATCTGGCGGTCGCTTCCTCGGGTCGTTTCTTGGTGTTCAGCAGCTGCAGGTTCTTCGTTTAACCACCACGTGCTGCTTTGACCATGGCGTGGCCCTGTGCTTTTGCCACATCCGTCGTCCACTCGGTTGCCTCGTCGCCAGTGCTGGCAGCCAAATGGCTAATGACAAACGCGACACCCACCATGCGAGTCAAGGGCACAGCGAAAGGTTGGTTTTCATGGTCACGAAGCGCGGCAGAGGTTGGAATGGCGATGGCCACGCCAAGAATCCATGAGCAAGTCTTGACATGCACCGCGTAGAAGTCAATGTGAAGCAAGTAGCATGGTCATACAGGCCGACTTGGCTGAGCCACTGCGCGCAGCGCATTTGCAAGCCAGGCACGTGGGCGACGCGCGCAGCATCGTGAGACAGCAGCTTGTCAAAGTCGACTGGGGCGGTTGGGTTGATTGTGTGTGTGGACCGGTTGGGCAAATGATGTCCCTGACGTTAGTGACATGGACTTTTGGGTTGACTCGGGTAATGCCTCTCAAATATAATACCAAACCGGCAAAAGAAGCACTTGATATCCATCCAAAGAAAAACGTGACATCTTATACTCATGTGTTGGGTGCAGACTGCAACTGTTGCCATTCACCAAATTCGAAGAATGAACTTTGACACGTTGCTGCCGCCTCATGACGTTGCGCGGGTCGCCCACGTGCCTGGCTTGCAAATGCGCCGCGCGCAGTGGCTCAGCCAAGTCGGCGCGGTGAAGAACCTCTTGAATCGTCGCCGTGGAAGGAAAATCTCGCAGCCAATGGACGATTCTCACGGGCTGTACGATTACATGACGTTCTTCGCATTGACCACTGGCGCGACGCTTCGAAGAGCATTTCGAGACCAGTTCATGAACTTTTGGAATGGAAATGACCACCAGTCTCTTCACTTTGCACTGTGGGCGGAACACGCGGATTTGTTTGTCGCTGCGGCCGCGCTGGGCGATCTCGCACTGCTTCGCGAGTTCCCAAGGCTTCGCGACCAAATGAACCAGCCTCTCACCGTGCCAGTCGACTTGGCGCGCATGATGGAACTCGCGTGTGTCAATGGCCATGTGTCTGCCGCTGAATGGCTCACTGGCGACGAGGCATCAGAGTGGACGACACGCGTGGCAAAGGCACAAGGGCAACATGCTCCGTCTTGGTTGCGAGATGGACTGTGTCGGGCTGTGGGTGAGTTGACAACGACCAAGCGAGATGAGAACAAGACATTGGATGCGATACGAGACCTGACCGCCAAGTTACATGTCGATCTACCGTCTCTTATTACAACCGCCACGCAGGGCGAGCCACTCGATGACGATGATGCCCAAGCAGCACAGCCACTTGAAGTGGATCAAGCGGCTCGACCAGAAACAAATCATGCCGCGGTTGCGATCAACGTTGGTGCTGGCCACAAGCAGCAGCAAGACACCTATGCATTCAGTGTGCTCACCAACAGCTCACTGATGGCACGCATCGGATCATTCCAAGAGCATCCTGAAGTGACCGTCCAATTGTTCATGGAACAAAGTGCTGTGATCGCTACATTATCGACCCAGTTGCCACAAGGAGGCCCAACTCTTCAGCTCTCCAATCTCCCAGGTGTTCTCCCACGCGTCGCCATCATTGAAGGCAACCTCCCAGTGCTTCGAAGTATCTGGTCGGCCTATCGCCTTCGTCACTCCTCCACACCAATGTACAGCTTCCGACTTGCGATGCATTTCGCAGCCACGGAAGGCCAGCTGGAGATTCTCAAGTGGCTCCATACTCGACCAGGCACCAAGCACAAGTGCCGTCCGGATACGATGGTCATGGCAGTGCGCTGTGGTTGGCCAAAAGTCGTCGAGTGGCTCCACTTCAATTGCCCAGAGAGTGCGCAGACCATGTCGGCCCACTGTGTGAATGATGCAGCTCGCTGGGGCCTTGTGGACACGCTGCTTGTGTGCCATACGTACGATTTGGGGGAGATCACGGTGGCAACCATTGAAAGTGCAGCTCAAGGAGGCCAGCTCGCAGCCGTTCAGTGCCTGCATTTGCTTCGTGAGGACTTGTCGACTGCGACCGCGATGGACATTGCGCTTCGTCAGGGTCATGTAAGCGTCGTCGAATGGCTCCATAACAACTGTGCGCAAGCCATTCACAGCGATCGACTCAAAAGCCGAGGATAGTGCCCGAAACGACGTTCTCCAGTTCATGTGGAACGTTGTCGGTACGACGGGCGATGTCGCCAAGATCTGTGCCATCCAGCATTTTCAAAAAATGGTGTGCCAACAACGTACGCCATGCCGTGGTTTCACTTCTTCCGCTTGTATCCGACGCCACCAACTTTGACATGACGCGTAGTCTCAGCGAAGGCCTCTTCGCAGCCACAGACAACGGCTATGGTGCAAGTGCCAAGCGGCTGCTTCCTCACTGGATCGCTGCAAAAGAAATACTTGACACACTCCACGACCAGGTGCAGCGCGATGCTTTTTACTTCGTGGATTTGCTCGTGAAATCACTAATCAAGACGAACCAGATCACGAGTCAAGAATTGGATGCTCTGTTTCGAATGGCCGTGGAGCCAAACTATAGAATCCGCGTCGTGGCTCAATTGATTGATCAGCAAGTCGACAGGTATTGTCCAGACGCCTTGCGACTCGTCGCACAGGGCACGTGGGGAGATGAGAAATGGTCGCGGCTGGGGGACTTGCGAGATCTCCACCAACGTCGAACACAAGCCACAGCAATCCAAGCGCTTTGTGTGGCGACCACAGAAGAGGTCGTGCATTTCTTGCTCGAAAATGAAGACTTGTACTACATGGAGCGTATCCTGCTCGACCACGCACCCACCTGTATCTCTCCACGGGTTGTACGGTTTTTGCTGAAGCATGGACGTGCAGCGGATCCGAACCAAGTCATGCGCTTTGATGGCGTCGCTGAAGACAATGGAAGTGATGCCGCGTTGGCGGTAGATGAGTTGGAGAAATTGGCCAAGCTCCAAGATCCAGAGATGGATGCATTTGTGGTCCCTATCCGCAGCATCCTGCTGTCTTCTCGGCTGTGGAAAGACTCGTCCTTGTGTACGAATCGGCAAGCCATCCAGTACCTCTGTTTGCTGGAATTGTTGCAGCTGCGTAGTGAGGGCAGCCTGCCCCATGATACCATGGAGAAGCTAATGATGACGAAGGATTGTGTCGAGGTGGTCAACGTTTTGGTGCAACACGGTGACGCCAACGAGGACATAAAACGGGTGCTGGTGCGACAGCTTATGCACTACTTTCTTGGCCTTGGATACGTCCCCAAGGCGACAGAAAATCAAGTCGTCGTCACCTTCAGTGATTTGGGGAAAGGACAGGTGGGTCCGTTGAGCGTGCATGACGTGGAGAAATTGGCTCTTTTGCAGAACCCAGAGATGACTGCGTTTGCCGCCAAACACAGCGACTTGGTGTTCCCTTCTCTGCTGTGGATCACAGCCGTGGGATGCCAAAGCGTCTTGGTGGTTGAGTTCCTCTGTCGAGAAGTGTCCATGCCACAATGGGAAGCGGTAGCATTGAATGTGGCGTGCGGCAACAATGACTTGCCACTGGTGGAGTTGCTGTTTGTAAATGGTCGCCGTGGGCTGGCGCGTCACACTTTGGAAAAAATGGTGGTCAATCCCGCGTGTGCTGAGGTTGTCGAGTTCTTGATCGACCAAAAGGACGAGGATGTGCAAAAGTTGATCATGGATGTGGTGGCCTGTGGATTGGCGAGTGTGGCTATGTCGAACGATCCACCCTTCCAGGACGTCGTCATGCCACTGGTGGGCAAGTTACTGCTCGAGATCGCTGCGGAGCTGGGGAGCTGGGGAACGTGGACGTTGTCGCACGTATCTTGAATCATCACAGCTGTGGCGATCGCCATACTACAGGACCCGCCATGATAAACAGGGGTGGGGAACAATGAATAATGGAAAAAAGAATTCGGAATTAGAAAATGGAATTATTTATTCGATCCTCGCACGAATTGTCTGTCAATTGTGACCTGTATAAAAGGTGGCCTACGCGGCTGTGCAGCGGGCATTCCTTGTTTTTGTTGGCTGTGAAAATGCGAATTCCCTCCTTCTTATTTTCAAATATGATGACTTTGGTGGCCAAATACGTGTGTCATGGCGTGGACACAAAGGTAAAGCACGTCTGCAGTCCGCTTCCTTTCCTGTTCAGGCAGCGACGAGTATATCCGAAGTAGTCGGTGCACCAACATGATGAATGTTGAATGGAAAGTACAAAATGCGCATTGTGACGTGCAATAGATGTTGAAATCGTGCTCGTGAAATGGATAGTTGGCCCAGATTTGATCAGCGAGCAAGCTACTGTACTGACTGGAGAACATTTTCTTGCGAAATATAGTTATAAAGTTTTGCAGATGATCCAACATGGAGCTGCTCCATGCACCCGGTATGGCTGGAAAATGAAATCAGTATCACAGTGAGATCGAACATCGTGTTGGCACGGATAATTGTTGGGATTCTGCCTGCTATCCGATCGTGAAACAAAGGAAAAGGAGATCAGTACTGATTTTGAAAAAAATGCGACGGATTATGGAAATAATGCAATTATTAATTCTGGTCTGAAATTTTGGTGGAAATAATATAGGGACGCCCCGATAATTCTACCACTTGCCAAAATATTTCCGAAAAATCTACCAAAGGGCAACGTATTCCCAAATTTCTACCACTTCGTATATTCTGCTTTCAATTTCAAATATATTCCGAAAATGCAAAAAATAAAATGCAATTTTACCCACCCCTGATGATAAAGCAGCCCGCGGCCGATAAAAGGAGATCGCGCAGCTGCTGTACGCCAGGAAACGACAAGAGGAAGCAATCAACGCTTGCTCAATTGGGCCAGTCGTTCACCAACATCAGTGACGCCGGTGCTGTGGCGATGCTGCTGTCACTTCTTCAAGAAGTTTTTAAACTGGATGATGGGCCGGCGCCAGTGGAAGAGAACCCCAAAAGGGAACTCGCTGCGGATCGCTCTTGCTCTAATTGGCCGCGTACGAACGGATCCCATTCTTGAAGAAGTGACAGCAGCATCGCCATGGCACTCGCATCGCTGATACTGCTGAAACACTCACGCAGTTGAGCAACGTTGATCACTTCCTCGGGTCCTTTGTTGGCGTACAGCAACAGGATGGTCTCTTTG
>JAADWJ010000425.1:0-19882 GCA_023336165.1 Pythium monospermum
CCATTGTCTCTCGCTGTCTCGCTCCCTCGATCACCAAAGTCTATCATGCCATGAACAACGAAGTCGTCTACTCCTAAATATGATAAAGCGTACCTATATCCATTTACGAAATGGAGGTGGCTATTCATGGTTCGTTCCGTCGTCTCCATTTGACCCATTTTAGTTTTCAACGAAGGCTAATTAGCATCGACCTTGAAGCGACGCCAATTTTTGACTGTGAGGAGAATTCCCATTTCGCACATCGACCACCATCCAAAAAAAATGAATTTTGCCGAGCATACACGCGCCAGCAAACGCGCGTCTAGCAAAGTGTACATCGACAACACTGTCCCTGTAGCTGACGGCGATACCAACACCCCCACATCGCCTGCCCCTGATCCAGCGGTGGCGGCGACCCGCAAGCGCGTGACACTCAAACTATCCCATGATATCTCGACCGAGCAGCTCTTCACCGACCAGCTCATCGATGGCAAAGTGCCCGACGGCGAAGACGATGATGACGACGATGAGGATGAAGATGATGACGACCACCGCGATGTGACCAACGGACCGGTTAAGGAGCGCAGCCGACGCAGCACTGCCAGCAGTAGTCACCACCACTCTCACTCGACCAGCTCCAGCTCAGGCCACAAGTCAAAGCGGTCCAGCCATCGCAAGAGCAGCAGCTCCCACAGCAGCTCCAAGTCCAAAAACGCGACGCTCCCCCATCAAGCCAAAGACACTACGGCTGCGACTACCACCACCGAACAACAGCAGCAGCCCGTGGTCTACCGCATCGAATCGCATTCCCATTTGAGCTCACTGGACGCCAAGCACTTGGACAAGCAGCAGCAGTACAATACGCCTATGGACCCACCGGCGTCTCCCAAGCCCACAACCAACAACCGGCTCGCACTGGCGCCTATTATCCAGAAATCCCCACTGCTACTGGCCACCACATCGGCGGAGCCCCTGCATTCGACCACGTCGGTCTGTGCCAAGTGCGCCAGCAACAAAGACATGCCGCCGCTGCACTGCGCCGCGTACTCGGGCCACGTCACGTGCCTTTCCATACTGTTGCGTGATCAGCCAGCGTCTTTTTCTCCTACTAAGTTGACTCAGGAGGAGACCTCCTCCTCTCGTTCTTCTCCGACTCGTCCTTACTACCTGGACAAGAAACGACGAACCCCACTGTTTTATTCTTGCGCTGCGAACCGCATCGACTGCTGTGCGCTGTTGCTCTCACACCGCGTCGAGTGGCGCGACCTGGCCGATAAGCAACTGGACACGCCCGTCCATGTTTGTTGCTTCTTTGGCTGGCACGAATGCCTGAAACATTTGCTGGACGCTGGCGCCGACCCACATGGCCGCAATGCCAAAGGATTCAAGCCGTCCCACATCGCCAAAACAAGCGCGTGTTTAGAACTGCTTCTTTCCTACGGAGACGACTTGCAGCAAGGCGACAAGCTAGGACGCACGCCTCTTTTTGTGGCCTGTGCAAGGGACCGGTCGATTTGTGTGGAGTTTTTATGTTCCTGGAACCACCAAACACGGTCGTATATGATCGAACAGGAAGACACCCGAGGCGACAAGCCCATCCACGCAGCAGCGTGTAATGGAAGCAACGCGTCACTGGGGATTTTGCTTCGCTTTGGCGCGGACCCGTTGATCCAAAACGCCAACGGCATGACGCCAAAAGACTTGGCGGTCGCGAATAACCACCCAAAATGTGTCGAGTTGCTGACCAAGGCCGAGCAAGACTTGGCCAATGCCAACGCATGGTTTGCACCAGCAAATGCCGCTGGCGCTGGCACTGGTAGTGGAAGTAGTAGTGGTATGGACTCTACTTCTACTGGTAGTGTGGCCGTGACTGGCGAGCCAGCGCCACGGGATGACGCGAATGGCGGCTGGATCGAGTGCTGGGATAATACCAGCGGCCAGCCCTTTTACTACCACAACTTGTCCGGCAAGTGCCAGTGGGAAGTGCCCGACGGCGTGGAGCCCCACTTGCTGCAGCTCATGCAAGTGTCCACAAGTGCTGGCCAGCAACAACAGCAACAACAAGGGTACGACGATGAAGACAATGCCGAGTACGTGTGGGTCAAGAAGAAGCGGCAGACTGTTTGTGTGGCCACGGGTAAAGAATCCGAGTGGACCGCGGTCCAGGATCCGACCAGCAAGGCCATTTATTACAAGAATACCAAGACGGGACAGTCCCAGTGGGAGGAACCGGACGCCGTCCAGCAGCTTCAAAGCGCATCGGCGGCGCTTGCCTCTCAGCAGGCCTCCAAAGTCTGGGACGAACTGGAAGCCTCTCGCACGGCGCTTGCTAAGGTGCTGGCCGCCGATAAATACAGGCAAATGATGGCGCAGCAGGCCGCGATCGAGTCATTCAAGCTGGAGATCCAGCGGCGCCGAGATGATATCCGCAAGAAAGAAGAACAGGCCAAACTGCAGCTGCTGTTGCCTCGGTCTTCGTTCATTCGCCGCAAGAAGCAGTCCATGATGATCAAGATCAAAACGTCTTCTTCCTCCCAAGCAACAAGTGCAGCGGGAGAAGAAGACAAAATGGAACAAATTTGCCAACGCGAGCCGTCGCTGGATATTTTTTTGAGTACGTATTTAAAACTCCACGGGGTCCAAGATTTGCAATTGTCGCTGGAAAAACGGTTTTTCAATTGTTTGTTCCACTATTACGTCGCGCTTGTGGACCCGATCCAGTGGACCGGGCTGAGTAAGAGCCAATTCCGCACGGTCTTGAGGGATGCTGCGATCATCCCATCGTCGTTTGCAGCTGCTGCTTCTTCCTCTTGCAACAGTAACAACAACAGTAGTAGTTACGCGAGTCTCAGTGGCGTAGGGGGCGGTGCCAATACTCGGACGCCAACGCTCAAGCTCCACATCGTCGACTTGATCTTTGCGCAAGCGATCCGAGTCCAAGCCATGGAGAACTCCACGAGCCGACCGTTGGCGACGGGCTCGTCTTTCCACTCGGCCTCGTACGCGTCGCTGGTGCATTCGCCCCACCACAGGCAAGCCGGCGCATCCGCATCAGCAGCACAGCCAACTGGTACTGGCAATGGTACTGGTAATGGCAGTGGAGAAAGCCACTTGGGGGTCGTTGGGTTTGTCGCCGCGATGCAAATCGTACGCGAACGCATGGTCGCATTGGCCGAGGACCAGCCAGACCCACAGCAGCAGCCTTTCGAGATTGACGACGACGAAGAGTGGTTCTTGACTTCGTTTGTGCTTCCGTTGACTGTCAAACTCGGTGGCAAGATGCTCACGCAAATCCGCGAGTGTAAAGAGCTTGAGCTTGATATCAGCGCATCTCCAAAACTGCAGCATTTGTTATCGCAGAACCGCCACGCGATCCAGCGGCTCCATCGCCACTACACGTCCAGCAGCTATGAACAGCTTCCAGCGAATACTAATACCGGTAGTACGAAACAGCAACTGCCAGCGCCACTCAAGATGCTCACATTCCGCGGGCTTGGCCAGTTTGCACAAGACTTTGCGCTTGTGCCGACGTTTTTCCAATTGCCGACGCTCCACCAGTTGTACGAAGCCGTGAACTGGATCAGTGGCCACGCCCACACCGAGATCATTTCGTTTGAGAAATTCCAACAGATTCTCACGATTTTGGCAGCACATAGCTTTGGGCGTACAACGACTGGTACTGGATTGTCACCACCAGCAGCAGTACCAGCAACAGTACCAGCAGCAGCTCCAGCTCCTGACCGTAGCAATGGTGTTTGCCCACTCAGTGGCGAGCGGGAGGCGTTCTTATTTCAGATGCTGGTCACGTTCTTCCGCCACTTGGAAGCAAACCCTTCGGTCCATCGGATCGCCGATGCGACGCGTGCAGCAACGACTGATTCGTCTTCACCAAGCGCTGACCCCGCAGCTGTGGGACCATTCTTTGTTCTTCCACCAGCGATATGACTAGAGGCGGGAAGTGTAGCCATGTTGACAGGCCTAGAATATACTATATCAGTACGTTTAGTGCCGCCACCTGAGTCTGATGCATATTCTCAGACTCAGGCGGCTTGGCATCATTTGATTGGTCCGTCCCTATAATTGAAAACATGTGCATCCGTCAACATAAAAATTCAGACGGTCACCAACATCCTGAAGGAGCAGCACAGGCAGGAGCAGCGGCGCATTGTTCAAGTTGAGTTTGTTTCTCACCTCAACCGATACAACAAGCAATGATGGAAGGCAACGTCACAGCGAATTCATTTGCGCGCAAGACCGTGTTTCTGACTGGCGGCACGGGCTTCTTCGGCAAGGTACGGTTGCGCAACCGTGTGCTGCTGGACGGACGCAATGGGGATGTCAATCGTAACAACATATCCCCCATATTGATTCTGTTTGTGTCATATCTATACAGGCAATTATTGAGAAATTGTTGCGCAGTGCACCAGAGATCCACAAGGTATTATCTATCGGTCTATCGATTTTTTTATTTTGAATATAGGGGGGAACGCGTCTAAACAAGCGAATTTGGAATTGGTTGTTTAGATCTACATTCTCATTCGTCCACGCAAGGGACTAACTGGCGCCGACCGGCTCGAGAAGGAAATCATCAACAGGTTTGGATGTGCCCTATCTCTCCGATAGAACTCTGTCCACAACTGCGTCTAACTTTGTGTCTGATTGCGATTTAGTCCAATCTTTGACCGTTTGCGTCGTGAGCGTGGCCGCGCGGACGATGGCAACGCGTTCATCCGGTCTAAACTTGAAGCGGTTGCAGGCGACGTCACGTCCCCCATGGTGGGGCTCAGTGTGGACGACCAACAAATGCTCCAGCGGTGCGTCCACATCACCATCCACTCGGCGGCCACGGTCCAGTTCAACGAACCACTGGAAGTCGCGGTCGAGATGAACTGTCTCGGCGCGGTCCACATGCTGGACTTTGTCCACACGTGTCCACTGTTGCAATGCCACTTGCACATTTCCACTGCGTACGTCAACAGCAACTTGCGCGCCGGTGTGCGGACGATCCGAGAAGAAGTCTATCCGTTAGACTTTGACGTCGAGGACGCCGTGACCGCCGTGGGCTCGGCGTCGCCCAGCGAGCTCGAGCGGCTCCACGTCAACCTCATCGGCACGTACCCGAACACCTACGCGCTGACCAAGTCCATGGCCGAGCATCTGCTTCTCAAGCGCGCGCGTCCACAACTGCCACTGATCATTTTCCGTCCGACCATCATCGGGGCCTCGTGGAAAGAGCCAGTTCCCGGGTGGATCGACCAGATCGCTGGTGCTGGCGCCATCTTCTTGGCGGTCGGCATGGGCGTGCTCACGATCCTGCCAGGCGACCCACGCAACGTTGCCGATATTGTACCTGTGGATCTTTCGGTCAACACGGCACTCACGTCCATCGCCGCGATGGTCCACAGTGGGGACGACGCGTCCGTGCCCAAGCCGTTCATCGTCCACTCGGGCACTTCCGATCCGCGCCAGAACCCGCTTCGCTGGCGTGTGCCATGTGGCATCGTGCCCGACTATTTCGTGAAAAACCCGCCCGTGCGTGGCTTGTTCCCGGCCAAATTCCACATGATCACGACCCCACAACAGTTCCAAGTCGAGTGGTTTCTCAACTACGCGCTGCCGTCCTCGGTGTACTCGACACTGGCCAACAAGGCCAACAATCCCCACCATATGAAAGAGGCCGCGCGGCTGTGGACGCTCACGTGGCGCGCGCGGACGCTCGTGGAAGTGTTCAAGCCGTTTACGGAAAACCAGTGGGTGTTTACAGCCGATTCGTTGGAAATTTTGAAAAAATACGCCAATGGCAACCCACAGTGGTGGGTCGACGCGAATGAAATCGCCTGGGAACGGTACATTTTCAATTTTTGTGTGGGTTTGAAAAAATTCATGCTCCATGAAGATGTGATCGATGTGGATATCGATGGAGTGAACCACACGGAACTGGCTCTCTCCACCAAGCGGATCCTTGCCTGGGATCCAGACCACCATGCGATTTCGTTTCCTGGATTATTTCCAGATATTTCGTGGGCGTACACGTCCAGCCGCAAGCCCGGGTACACGAAATCTGGATTTCTTGGACGGTTCATGGGGCTCACTGGATGGCGCGAAGGACAGAACCATGAAGCCAGCCATGTGCCACGGCAGCATGTGGAAAGCCTCGGAGGCGTCCGCAACAGTGTGTTAGAGTCGTCTGCGGTGCGTGGCGCCATCCAGCGCCATGCACAAGCCCATGGCAAGTTTCAAGCCGAGGTGGAAGAAGAAGCCCAGAAAATCCTGGACGAAATGGCCGCGAATATTGACTACAAGGCCGTACGCAAGCTTGGCTGGATGTTGCGCAAAGTGTTCCGCAACATGTATGAGAGCATCAATGTGGACGAAAAGGGACTCACCCACGTGCGTGAATTGCTCCGCCAAAAAGGAGGAGGAGACGGAGGACAAGGAGGAGGAGGAGGGGAGAAGAGCAGTGTCGTGTTGATCCCGACCCACCGGTCGTATATCGATTTCTTGCTCATGAGCTATTTGTTTTTCGCGTACAATATCCCGGTCCCCTATATCACGGCCGGGAACGATTTCATGAAAATGGGCGGAGGGATCAGTAAAGTGCTCCGCGAGTGTGGAGCGTATTTTATCCGCAGATCATTCCGCGAGGATGATCTATACGCGACTATCTTTGACGAGTACACCAAGGTACCGTACTTATTCAGTCTATAGTGTATAGTCTATAGGATAGACCGTACTGGTCGCGTAGAACTAACCTTATGTTGCTGGTATGGCCGTCCTCATTTGTAGTACTTGATCTCCAATGGCCACACCGTCGAGTTCTTTATTGAAGGCATGCGCAGCCGCAGTGGCAAGCAACTCAACCCAAAATTTGGTGTGCTTGGTGCTGTCGTGGACTGTTACCTCAGTGGGCGGGTTGACAATGTACGTTTTAGACCCTTTTTTTAGTCTCTAAATGCGCTATTTAAATCCTTTTAGACTAATTTTTATATGAAACATTGCAGCTCTACCTCGTCCCGGTGACCATCGATTATGAAAAACCACTGGAAGTTTTGCTCCACCAAAACGAATTGTTAGGCGAAGGCAAAGTCAATGAATCGCTCAGCGCATTGCTCAAGTCGTGGCGCGTCACGCGGCAAAATTTTGGCTCCATTTCGGTGCAATTTGCCGAGCCTATTAACTTGAAAGAGTACACGGCTGCCCACAAGCGCGAGGAATACACTGGTTCCAGTGCAAAGCGCCAGGAGCTGGTCAAGGAACTCGCGTACGATATCACGGACGCGATGATTGCGTCATCCACGTGTACCACCTCCCACGTGGTCGCGACGTTGCTGCTCTTGTACCGCCAGGGCATCGTCAAGGCCGAGCTGGTGCGGCAAACGGATTGGCTGCGGAACGAGATTTTGCGCCGTGGTGGGCGCGTCACTGGCACGCAGGGCCGCACGCCAGCCGTGATCGTCGATGGCGCGCTGGATTTGCTCAAAGAATTGGTGGTGCGGCGTCGCAAGGATCTGGTCGAGCCAGCGATCACAGCGGTAACGTTTTTACGGTATTTGTTTTACCGTATGCACCGTATTTGTCGAGTATTTACCGTATTTTCTATGTAATTACCGTAGCGCGACCAATACCCGAATATGATTGGGCTCGGCTACTACCGCAACAAGATCCTCCACTGGTTCAACAAAGAAGGCGTCTTGGCGTGTGCCTACCATGCGCTGGAGGCGTTTCAGCCAACTCCATCTACAGAAGGCATTTCTGTGGCGCAAGTGTTGGACGGTGCCCTTTTTTTGCACGAAATGCTACTCAACGAATTTGTGCGCAAAGATTGCTCAAAAGACCGGTTCCAATTGGAAAATTCCCTGGATTACTTGGTCGCGCAGCAAGTTTTCACGCGGCCTGCAAGTGATCGTGGCAGTGACGACTGCATCGTGCTGCAGACACAGGGCAAGCCTTTGTTTTCGCTGCTGTGTATGCTCACGTGGCCCTTTGTGGACAGCTACTGGGTCGCGATCAAGAGCGTCTTTGCCTTGCGGCCAGCGATGGAGATCAGCGCCGACGACTTGCTCAAGCGGATCCAATGGCTCGCTGAAACGGTACTACATACCACGAACCTGGAGGGCTTTTTGGCTGTGTGTGGGCTGACCCGTGTCTTTTCTATGTTCCACCAATTTAGATGTACCATGAAAAGCTCATCAGCTTTTACGAATCGTGTTCGCTGGAGACGCTACAAAACGCCATTACACTGTTGGAACGCTGGCAAATCTTGGAGCGTTTCCAAAAACCAACCAAGAAAAACCACAAACCATCGAAAGCCGAACCATCTTGGGTACGTTTATCTGCTTCTCTGGCGGTGTTGAGGGACGGGAAAAGCTGCTCATTTCGTCGTCTTTTTTATGTTTAAAAAGCTTCGGTTGACGCCACGTTTTGCGCAAGACAACGAATTAGAAGCGCTCGCATTCCGCGTGGCCAAGTTCCGCAAATTGCCGCGTGGAGATGCCGTGGCGAGTGAAGCAGGCTTTGCCCATGCGAGCCACTTGATTGCCCAGTTGCCAGCGCTGTCCAAGATTTAGACTGGAGCCGGAGCCGACGGGGGGAAATGCCTGTTTGTTGGAGGGTGTTTTTTTTTTTTGTTTGCCAATCCAAAACATGTTTTTAGAGAATAAAAATCGTCTATTATGTGTGGGTCATTTTTGTTTTTTCCCCCTTACTGTTTGTTGCAACATTGAAAAATCACCGACGAAGATTTGTCACGTGGTCCTCGACATCCTGATTTTTGGTTGTGAGCAACGGGCCAAACAAACAAAAAATATATGTCAATATCCCATGGAGAATGTTGCGGAATGAGCATGTGTGTAGAGCATGGACTGTACCTGCATGAGCTTGGTGCGATCGTACTCGTATCGAAACGGGTAGGCGAGTTTGTTGAGAAGCAGCAACTCATCGCGGAGCTCTTCGACCGTCCACCCGGCGGTCTTATCCACCAGTTCCGTCAGCGATTTCTTCATTCGCGTCTGTAGTAGACAAAAGCAACAAGCAGATTAGCAAATGGCAAACCATTGTTCCTTGTCGTGCCTACATCGTTTACGACCACTCACCTCATCGTACACAAACTCCTTTGGCGGCTCTGGCGCTTCCTCCAATTCTTCGTCCTCGTCTTTTTCGTTGTCGGCCGCAGCGTCTTGAGTCACTGGTGGTTGTTGCGACGGCTGCTCCACAGCCACGCTCGCGACCACAGTGTTGTCGTCTTCGTTCTCTGTTGCTGGTGGACTCGTATCCGTTCCAAAAACTGCATCCGTAGCCGACTCTTCGGCGTACCGCTTGCCAAAGCAAAGGGTCGACAACGGCTTGTCGCTCTCGATATACTCGAGCACGTCCTTCACACACGTGTACACAACCGCACCAGCAGAACCAGAAGCAGGAGAAACAAACTCGAAAGCACTCTCGATATCATCTGGCGTGGTTCTGCTCCACCCTTGTTCCTCAAGAATCGGCCAGACAAGATTGCCGAAAAAATCCATTTCCATCTCGCACTTGGTTTTCTCTTTGTCTTGTTTTTGTTTGCTGGCCGGCTCCATCGCTCCTCGCACTCCAGAAGATGCGTGGCTTGACGCATCGTGGTGGTCGGGGCGTTGGTTCTTGACTGATTCTTTAACCGCATCGTCCGTAAAGTAGTTGATGTACAGCGCTTCCACATTTTTCTCACTGCCGCCCAAGACATACTTGACATAGTACGTGCCATCCTCGTTGCGTTGCAAGATCTTTCCGGCGCCGCCTTCTTTGTTGATCCCTGGGTACGTGCGCGACTTCACAAAGACCGTGTCGCCCTTTTGGAACCATTTTGGCTCGACAGCCACCACCACTGGCGGTGTCAGAAGAGGCTCACTGCCATCTACGTCGGCGCCATCGGTCATATCTTCATCTATCACAATCTCTTCCACCTCTTCTTCGTCATCTTCGTCGTCTTCATCGCCGCCTTCTTCATTTTCATTGCCACTGTCCGTTGCCTTCGTCGCACTTGCACCCAACATCGTCTCATCGACTTCCTGATGGGTCCCACCAAACCACTGCGGCGCTGCCATCACTTCGCTTGGCGTTTGCCGGTGCTCTTGCGATTTCTCTTTATTACTGCGGCTTTTTACAGGCGTCCACGCATCGATCGTCTCTGTCTCGGGTGCTTTAATGCCCTGGAGCCTCGCACTTGCACGCGCTGGCGACGGCAGTGTCTTTGTCGTTCTTGTCGTCACCGCTGTTGTGGTAGAGTCTGGGATTTGGCTGTACAATGCAGGATTTGTGTGCAGCCGCTTGGTGATTTCCCTGCATTTCGCAAACAAATCATACCCTTGGTGTTTCCGGAAACGGTGCGCAAATGATAAAATATTGTCTTTCATCGTGCCCGCGGCATGCGCGATATGCCGCGTCGCGCTTCGCTTTGGGTTGAACAGCGTCGCGTTGCGTACGATCCACTGGATATCATCCACGAATTGCTCAAAGCACGTGTAGTCGCCATCATTGAGCTTTTCACGGATCGTCGCCAAGTCCATTGGATGCTTGATGATCAAGTAGTAATCGGGCACATCCTTGGCATCCACGGGGAAGTGAAACGGTGCGTACAGGCGATTTCCCGCACAATAATCCAGCACTTGGCCCAAGAAAATGCGCAGCTCGCGCAGACAGTGGAAGTCACGTTCGCGGATACGCTCTAACTCCTCCATGGTCGGTTCTCGCTTGGCCTTCTTCGGCACTGGCGCAAACGGTAACACTTCCAGTTTGTCACTGTTTTGTCGGTTTCTCTTGTTTTGCTGGACAAGCGGTGCGGCACCAATCGCTGCAAAAGCCTGGTCAAAATGGCGATACCGGTCTTGTTTCGAAACTTGAGTGAGCTGCCACACGATCGATGACCGCGTGACGGTGCGGTCCTGTGTGAAAAGCTCCAGCAGCGACTCTGGGAGATCGTTTAGCGTCGCTGCGTTGGACGTTGTCGCAAGAAAGAGCACTGGCAAGTTGGACTTGACTTGCATGTTCATGAGCATCATCTTGAGCGCAATATGCATGGCCTGCGTGGTATTCTCCCACCACAAGTCGGCTTGTGGGAGATAAATCACACACGGTAGACATTTTTGAGCTTCATTGAGGCGATAAATCAAGGCTTCTTCAGCGTTGTGGGTGTTGACATCCGCGACAAGAGATGGGTAGTCGAGTGTGAAGTGCGAGAGACCTTCCATAGCATGGAGAAGAGCTGCACCAACGTATTGCTGGCCCATGCCAGAGACGCCCGTGATGAGCACGCGTGGGAAGCCGACAAGTTGAGGCAGCATGTACATTTGCCTGGCTTGGCGTTGCCGTTGCTTGGCGTGTTTGGCCTCCAACAGCGCATCCATCTTGGTCGATTCGCTGCATTCTGGACAAAACCAGTCGTCTGGATTCGACGCAAGTTGATGCCGACCTTCTGGTTGTTGGTGAGTCGGAGGAAGACAAAGCGCATGGAAAGCGCCAGGACACGCGTCACAGCAAAGTAATTCGCCATCGTCTCCGTGGCACACGTCACAGTCGTCGTGGTTCATCACGGCATAGATATCTGCATCTTCATTCTCATCATCCTCATCGTCCTGATCACCTCCTCTGCTTGAAATGCTGTTGGTCGGTCGGCCATCACCACCACTTCCATCCGATTTGTACAGCGCATCCAAGGCTTGTGGATCCAGTGGGAAAAGCGGGAATTGGTGGGAAATCTTGGTCAGAATCGTACGAAGTGTGGTGTCCAGCAACACTTTGACCCCTCGTGGTAGTGGCGATGCAAACGAACTGACGGTGCGATGAGAAGCCGGTGTGATTTTCTTCATGGCCTTGGTGAAATCGCCTCGCGAGACCACGATCTTGTCCAGTTGGATTAACAGCTTGTCCTGGCTGCCATACACTTGTGGGTATACGCGCTTCAGTGCGCACAACGCGGCTTCCGCACACAATGCCTTGACATCGGCGCCACAGTAGCCCACTGTGCGTTGCGCAACTTCTTGAACAAACGTTTCACAAAGCGGTGGGTTCCATTTCTTGGTATGGATCTCCAGCATCTTTTTCCTTTCTTGAACATTCGGAAGTTTGAAGCCCAGCTCACGATCAAACCGCCCGGGCCGTCGCAAGGCAGGATCAATGGCGTCCAGTCGATTCGTTGCACCGATGACGACAACGCGGCCGCGGTTGTCTAGTCCGTCCATGAGCGCGAGTAGCGTGGACACAATCGAAGCGTGGATCTGGTCTTGCTTGGCGCTTCGAACTGGCGCAAGGCCGTCAATTTCATCGAAAAAGATAATCGCTGGCTGGTTCCGCTTGGCTTCTTCAAACAGCAATCGCAATTGGCGTTCCGCTTCCCCGACCCACTTACTGAGACAGTCGGCACCTTTGCGCATGTAAAAATTTACATGACGAGGCTTTTTTTCGTCCAGCACTTCGCTCGCATCGATGGAGATCGTTGTTGCGGGGGAATCGTCTTCGACCGTACACGAGTTCGCTAATGCACGTGCTAACAGTGTCTTGCCCGTACCTGGTGGTCCGTAAAAGAGCACGCCAGACGGTGGCGTGACGTTGTACTTCTCGTAAAACTCTGGGTACAACAGCGGCAGCATGACCATTTCTTTGAGTGCTTCAATGTGCTTTTCCAGACCGCCGACACTATCCCATGTGATGCCCCGGTCGACTTCAATGGGCGTGATATCCGCACGCTTGCGCGAGTCGCTGGAATGGCCACCAGAACCACCTTTCCGTTTCGCATGCGATCCACCTCCAGCGCGCATGCCGCCTTGGTCCGAGTCGTAATACTTGAAATTCTCGTCAGACGAACCAGACGACGAGGACGATCCGGACAAGCGACGACTGCGGTGGCCAGAGCGTCGTTTGCGATTGCTTCGTGACGACCGTGACTGCGGCAGCAACGGCCCACTGCCATTTCGATTGGAACCACGGCTGGCTTGGCGTTTGGCGTATTCAGCATACACGTTCACTTCCTTGGACGAAGGCAGCGCCTCTCCGCTGCGCTGCACTTTCGCTCGATCGCGAAGCGAGTATCGTCGCCCATTATCTTCTTCCGCATGATTGAAAGTCAAGGTTGTCGTGGTGGCCACAGCGTCCCTTTCTCCTCGTTCTCGTCGATCGCGACGACGATCCCGGTCGCGATCATGCTCCCGGCGCCTTGTGTTGCTGATGTTGCTGTTGCTGCGTTGGGGTGCCGCCCGAGCCGACGTGCGGGATCGCGACGAACGAGCCACAGGCTGTGAATGGTCCTGCAAATCCGAATTGCTTCGTCGACGCAAATGATACCGACCTCCCTCTTGTCCACCCTCTTCTTCTTCCTCTTCCTCATCCTCTTCATCTTCCTCTCCCTCGTCGCCGTCTCCGTCTTCCTCGTTACCTCCCTCCTCCTCGACTTGCTCCTCCACTTCATCTTCTAGTTCTTCCTCTGTATGGTCTTGCTGACGGGACCGACGGCTTCCTGCCCTCGTGGCTTGCTTGTGCGAGCGCACAGGCGACAGCGACCCATTGTTCCCACTGCTTTCTTCGTCTTTGTGCCGCAGGGCATACCGAGTCGACCGTGTGTGGCGTGGTGGCGCTTGCTCGAGCGCTTCCACCGCGGCCAATGCCGCCGCTGCCTCTGCGGCTTCCGCTCGTTCTTGCTCTTCGATGCGTCGCTGGATCTCTCCTAAATCCGATTCATCCGTGGCGTAGTCCATCTCATCCACTTCAACTTCGTCTTCATCCTGCTCTTCGTGTTCCATCCGACGACGTTTGGCTTGTCCACGTTTCCGCGATGCCCGGCGGGATCCACGCCGCGTCGCTTTCACCTCTTCTTCATCTTCTCCGTCATCGTCATCATCCGTTGTATTGCGGCTGCGTCTTCCCGTGTTCCTTCCTTTCTTCGCTTTCTTCGATGTCTGCTCGACTGAGAAGTCGTCCAGCGGACGGAACACTTCATCATAAAGACTCTCGTCAAAGCGCGCAGGCTTCTTCATCGATCCACGCTGACGGAACGAATAATTTGACCCATGGCCACGATCGTCGTGGTCACCTACCTCTTGATCGTCGACTTCTTCTTCCTCCTCCTCTTGGTCGTATTCTTCTTCCACGCTTTCCTCACGCGTATCCAAACGCCTGGCACTCTTAGAACTCCCGCGGCGGGAGCGGTTGTTGCGACTGCGGGGAGGTGTTCGACGGCGCTGTTGCGGTGAAGAGGTGTCCGTGCCATCATCATCATCATCACCATCGTCGTTGCCGTCATCGTCGTGCTGTTTCCCTTCACTTTCTTCTTCTTCCTCTTGCATCTGGTCCTATCATAAGACACCACTCCATTCATTAGATACGCCGTGTGTCGATCTACACTACCCAATGGATAGCCAAGAGCGAGCTGACTCCATACTCGGTATCGCGTCGATGGATTGCTCGACGACCGTAATCGGGAGCGCGGTCGCATCGAGCTGTTGGGCGACGGCGTCTCGCCCACTTCACGAAATGCACACAGAAAAATAGACGAGCATGTCAGCATGCGTACGACAAAGACCAGAAGCCTGGTGTTGTCCATCGTTGACGTACCGTTTGAGATATTTTCCAAGATACTCATGTCCACGTTGCCGTTTCCCCCTTGATGCTCGCGTGCATTCCCAGACACCAACAAAGCAAAAAGGAAAGCGCGCGAAAACCCACGGGTTTGGTTTCGACCCGACTGCTTTTACTGGTATTCAAACCCACCCACCAATTAGATGGTGATGATACCTTATTTCAGTAGATTGGATATACTGGGTGATTGGGTGATTGTCCACCCAACCTGGTGACGTGAATGGCACCAATCCATCCGAAGTCTCTGCCTCCAAGCTAAGCAAGCACCAAGGCGACCATGAGCTCCACTCGCCTCGCGCGCAGCGGGACGAACCCATTGCAGGCGACCAAGACACGAACACATGCACCAGTAGTGCGCCGCAACAGCGGCAGCTCAACTGGTTCTTTCGGTGCTAGCGTAAGTGGCGGCGATGACTCCCAAGCACCAGGAGCTGGTGTTGCTCCGTCGTCGGCTCCTCGTGGTTCCAAGCTGCGCGCAAACCGAGAGCGCCGCCGGCGCGAGCGGTCGATCGACGAAGATGATCTTGATAACAAATTCAGCGACCTGTCCGTCTCCGCACCGGCATTCACACCATCAGGGATGCGAGCAGCGCCATCGTTGGCGACGGCGCCGCATTCAAGTGTAGCGGCGCCAACCGCGTCGTGGCTCGCCAAGGCCAAGCCACCGCAACGCCGTGTACCCCCAGCGCATCAACGGCAACAACAACAGCAGCAGAAACAGCACCAACAACAGCAACACGACCAGCAGAAACGTCCAAACCAACCCGCGACGCCAGTGCCAAAGCAGCCCACACCAATGAGCCAGTGGTCTTCATCCACCGCGGCCGCAGCCGCGACCGGGACCCCACGCTCGCTGTCTGCGCTTGGAGACGTGTCTCTGTCGTCCTCTTCGTCCTCACCTGCAGATGCAACCCCATCCGAGCGCCGTCCGCGAAGGCAGCGGATCGGCACGCTGGGCTTTGCCCGAACGGGTATGAGTATGAACCGACGAACACCACAAGCTGCACCGCCTCCCAGTGGCGCATTTGGCTCTTCTTTCCAGCTGAGCTCGACGCAATCATCCAGCAGCAGTGTAGTGGATAGTACTGCTTCGCATGCGTCAGACGCTGCAACACACGGTCGTCAGCGGAAGCGAAGCGACAGCACAGGCTCCGACTCGGAATACTCGAGCGATGACGAAGTGTACCCAGATGAAGCAGCAGCAGTGAGCAGCGGCAGCGGTCTCCACGCGCCAAGTGCCTTCCCGGAGCGGCTGATGTTGCTCAGTCAGCAAAAGAAAGTGTCCATGAGCGTCGTCAGTCGCGACTCGGTCATTGACACGGTATTTTCGGCTCTTTTCACCAAGAAAGACACCAAGAAGCAACAGCAGGACGGAAGCAGCAGCATTCGACGGTTCAGTGTCTTTGGCGATGACACGTCTGGCACAGAGACCGACGAGCCCAACGAAGACTTTGTGAAGCGCGGGCTCGCGGCGTCGCTGTTCAAAGACAGCCTCCACGGGCTCGCGATTCCTTTCGAACGTATGGGAGCCGGCATGACCGACCAAGAGGCCGTCGACCGCTTTCTCACGCCTCCGTTCATCCACACGCTTGTGAATGATTTGCGCTTTGAAGACTCGCGCATGGCCAGCGCGCGGATCGATATCCTTCGCGCGATCCACAAAAGCTGCCCAAGCAAGCGCATCCACATCGCACGCGCGATGGCCGATGCCGCGACGCTGCGCCTGCAATACGTCATTGCACTGGCCAAGAGCGCCCAAGAGATTGAGATGGAAAAATCCAAAGTCATGGTCAAACACATCAACGACCACAGCAACGGCTTTATCGAGCTGCTTCGATACGCCATTGAACATATCGGCGAAAGCGTCAGCGGACTGACGGGTGAATCGACCGACCCACACTCCATCGCGCAACGACAAGCTCAAGAAATTGTGCGCAATTATTTGGCCACGCTTGTTTCACTGTGGAAAACTCATTGGTACGACCCATCGGGATCCGACGACGAAGAGCTCATCAGTTGTGCGGGTCAGTTTGTCGCGTACTTGCCCCACGCTTCACGGGACGTACTGGAACGGCTCGTGACCCATTGGCCCAACAGGTTCCCGCCCATGGAAGTCATCGCGATCCGCATGATGGCGCGTGTGGTCATGACCAGCCCGCCGTTACACACGCTGGACGACACACGGCGCTTGCCGCTTCGCATCTTTGCCAAGCTGGCCAAGTGCGTACAAAGCGCGCACACGCAAGTCGCACAAGAAGCGTTAGCATTCACTGGCTGCCAATTCGCGATGGTCCATTTCTTAGGCCAATACGAAGAAATCTACACGGTGGTCAGCGAAGCGTTCCATCGAAATGCACAACACCACTGGAACGAAGCGATCCGCACGACGTCCGAGGGCCATTTCGATAGAGCGCTGGATTACGCACCGTGAACGTCACACAATTTATAAAATAATCCGTGATAGAGGATACAAAAAAAATACACAACCCTGGAAAATCAAAAGAGAAGGAATATGTATTTTTTCAATTACCGTGATACGTGTGATGCCCGGTCAGTCGTGTGGGGAGCTGCTGCTGGTACACTCGCTGAACGTGAAGCCACACGCCATGGAAATCACCAAGTAGATGACAAACTGATGTGGACATTGTAAAAAATAAAATGAAATCAGTCCACAAAAGCAATCCAACAACTGAAAAAACCCAGAAAGAACGTAACGTACCAAGCCAACAAAGACAAGCAGCGCCCAGAGCTTCATATTGCGGCGCCACATGGACTTGCGTAGCTTGACCGTCGACCGTTCAAACTTGACGGACTGCCGATTTAACTTGTCTGTGCGGTCCACGAGCAGCTCAAATTTCTCGCCTCGTTCCAGCACTTTGTCTATATATATGGGATAGACAGGAAAGGTCAGATCAGGGTCACTTTCTCCATCGATATACAATACTGATACAATGGAAACACCGTACCGATATTCTCCACCATCGAGTCCTTGACTTCATCCAGCTGCTGCTGCACACGCGTGAGCGAATCAGCATCTGGGTGGGCGTTGTAGTACTCCATTTGGCGCCGGATGACATGCTGAAACTCGTCGTTCATCGCGAACGCGATCGCCGTGTGGCCGCGCGCGCCGTATTTTGCGCGGAACTGCTTTTTCATGTCTTCCAAGAACAAAAACGAGACTCGTCGCTTGAGATCGTCGTCGGCCATACACAAATACGTGATTTGGTCTTCCACAATGTAATGGAAGACATGCCTAATAACATAAGCCAGAGACATTCGTGATGGTAAGAGAGAGAGGGAGGGAGGGGGAGAGAGGGGGAGAGAGAGGGAGGGGGAAGGGAGCTCTTACTTGTCATAAACGTAGGACATGCGGCCATCGGTGGACGGGATCTTGGCCAAAAGCACCCGCGTGACCGTGGGGAAGTTGCCTGATGACGCGGTGTATTCGGCGAGGACGCTCTTCTCTCGCGCGACTAAACCGTAGACCTGCAGTGAGTAGAAGATACATACATGGTATACGTGGCGCGATTAGCATACTCGTGGATGCACAGCCAGTAAAAGGGGAAGCACTCACGATCGGCATGGTGGATGGCGGTTCCTTTCCTCACCTTGAAGCCGAATGAGAAAATGCAGAAGAAGAAGAAGACGAAGGTGAAAGGGAGTTCAAATACCGGTATCGTACCGGTAATTCCAGTGTATACCGGTTTATACCGGTATTCACAGAAATAGTAATATTCATCTCAGAAGGCAGTAACGAGTAGTACTACTTACCATTTGTATTCGTCACGCCCTTCGCAACGCGAACTCTATTGCTGTTTACAAGAACTCCACTCGTCAAACAAGAAACTAATTGACTTCAAAGTCCACGAATGCGCCGGTCAAGTTCTTGCTGTGGGCTTCATATGCACGACTCATAGCCAGCTCAAAATGGCAGTGCTGGACCGTTTTGTCGCCGTGGCGCACGGCCAACAGCGCCGCTTCATTCACAAGACTCGCAAGCTGCGCGCCACTTTGCTGGCCAAGCTGGCCACATTCGTCTGCGACCATCGCGAGATCGACATTGTCGCCCAAGCGAACTTTCTTGGTGTGGACCCGCAAAATCGCTTCCCGTCCTTTTGCATCGGGCAGACCCACATACACGTGGCGATCAAACCGCCCGGGGCGACACAGCGCTGGGTCCAGCACTTCTGGCCGATTTGTCGCGGCGATCACGATCACACCGTCGTCATTTCCTTCAAAGCCGTCCATCTCAGTGAGCAGTTGGTTCAACGTTTGTTCCCGTTCATCGTTCGAGTTGAACCCACCACGTGCCTTGGCCAGTGCGTCGATCTCATCAATGAAGATGATACACTGCGGATGTTGCGAGGCCTGTGTGAAAAGATCCCGCACGCGCGCCGCGCCACGGCCCACGAGCATTTCGACAAAATCCGAGGCCGAACAGAATAGGAACGCGACGCCAGCCTCTGAGGCGACTGCGCGAGCAAGGAGCGTCTTGCCCGTGCCTGAGGGCCCACAGAGCAGCACACCTTTGGGCACTTTGGCTCCGATGGCTTCGTAGCGAGCCGGGTGGCGCAGAAAATCCACGACTTCTTCAAGCTCAAGCCGAGCCGCGTCAATGCCCGCGACATCGTCAAAGGAAATGCGGTTCGCTCCCGTCGCCCGCTTGGCGCCACTCGCCGTGCTGGTGCCGTCCTTGGCCACGCCATCGGCGGTGCTATTTCCAAACAGCCCGCGCAACATGCGGTAGGTCAAGCCCAAGTAAATGAACGGGATCAGTGTGATCAGAAGCGGGTAGATCTTGCGGCTCGCTGGCGGCTGCAACGTGCCAAACTCGACGCCAGCACGGACCAATGTATCCAAAATGTAGGTGTTTTCCGTCCGCGGCGGCACAAGGACTCTACGTTTTAGAAATAGCATCGGTTCGTTTGTTAGTTTAGTTTATAGACGCAGGATGGGCAACAACAACCACCAGCCATGAGAGTCTTACTTGTAAGCGGCTTCTTTGCCTTGCACGAGAATAAAGTTAGACGCGAGTAAGACTTTGCTCACTTTGTTTTCTCGCAAGTCTTTCAGGAAAATGCTGAACAAACGCCATGGGGGCGCGGCAGCATTACGTGCACTTGCAGCTGCCCACGATGCGAGAAGCTCACGAACGCCTTGCGCTCCTTTGCGGACCACGATAAGCACACCAAGCGCGAGCAGCAGGCGGCGCGGTGTCGTTGTTGGCACCCGCATCCGTTTGTTGGTGTTGGTTGTTTGTTGTTTTGTTGGTTGTGTTTTTTGTTTCTCGCGTCAATGACGTCAA
>JAADWJ010000426.1:0-19880 GCA_023336165.1 Pythium monospermum
CGCTCACTCGACGTACTTTGCTGGTGGAGACGTAGTCCAAGATGCTGTTAATGCCCTTTTCGCCAACGTTCCGTGTCACGGCGCTTTTCGTGTACCCGAGCAGCTCTTCGTACTTTTCAATTGCGCGGTCGTGCTGCTGAAGCTCAAAATGAAGCTTCACGACGCGCTTGAGCGCCTTAAAGCCCCAATCGGACTTGTCATCGCGTTGCATTTCGACGACTTGTTCCAGTGCCTTTAATGCTTCTTGCCGCTTGGGCGGATCATTCTCCAAGAATGATTTCGCCGTGTAGTATTGGTTCTCGATCTGCACGTGGAGATCCACGTTGTCGTCTCCCATTTCGTCATCTTGGTCGCTGTAATCAAACTCGTACTCTTCTTCTTCGTCCGACATGGCGCGCAAATGCGTATCCTGTGCTTTTTCTTCTCAATGTTCCTTGGTCGAAAATCACAACTTGGAACAGCACAGTAATGCATATTCCCGATTAGAAGACCGTTGAATGTTATCCCCCGCTTTAGTGACTCGCTTGTCATGGCATGATGCCATTGGCATCCTTTCCGAACGAGAAGAATGATCAGCCTCTGAGGAGCAAGAAACATAAAATATATTCGGTAACGGCAAGGAAGACTTAATGACCCAACTATTATGCCGTCCGTCGCAGCATACATAGACAATCGAAGGAACCCACACCCACACAATAATACACTTATACAGAATCGGTCATTGCATGCTTGCGCGCATGCGCAGCGCGGCGGCGGTGAAGCAAGCCACCCGCTGTGAGCGCGACACCGACAAGCAGCCCGCCGATCAGTACAGGCAAAAGCGACGACACGATGCCCTTGGCGAGCTTGTAGGTATCGATGAGCGGTGGCGTGATGGTCGCGCTTTCTTCGCCAATGTAGGCAGGCGCTATCACCTCGGGCGTGAGCTTTGGCCACAAGATGTCGGTCATTGGCGAGTTTTTGGTGAACTGGGAACGCGCGATCGCGTACGACGCCTGCAGGCGCTTGCGCGCGCGCATGGTCTTGCCCGTGCCAGGCTCGATATCGAGCACGGTCTGGTAGCGGTCGTAGTACGCCTTCTTGAGATTTCCGTTGTTGTCAAACAGCGTCTCGCGCGAGGCGATTTTGCCGTCAATCATTGTGATCTCCACGCCGTCGGTCAGCGATTTGTCCCCATACAGAAACATGGGAAACGACAAGTACGCCAAGAACCCGACGTTGAACGCCAGCGGCTGCACGCCATCGACAGGGAACCCGGTGCCACGGTCTTTGTTCCATGTGGAAGCCTGTAACAGATTGTTTGGTGGGATAAAGCGGCTCATCTTGATGCCACGGACATCGTCCATGACGAGGCCCGTGTTTTCGAGCGAGATATTTTGCTTGGCTTGGCTCAAGTACATTTGAAGCTGGCTGATATCGACTTGGCCTGGGAAACCCGAGATCGACGCACCTTGTGGCTTGATACCCGTGGCGTCCTGGCCCATGACAGGTGCGCAAGTCATGTTGGCTGGCTTGGCCTCACAGTTGCCGTACAATTGGAAAGCGTTGATCTCTGCGAGTGTCGGGTTGCGCCGCTTGTCGAGCGTGACCCAGTACGGCTGCGCTTTGAACCCATCGTACTGCACGTATTCACCGATCTTTGTCTTGTCGTCACAGCCAGTGCGTTGGACGTACTCATTCAAGAGCGAGCTGGGAGGTGCCGCCTTGGAGAAGTCCAGCCCGGAGTCCTCCGCTGCGCCTGGCAGCGGCGCGGCACAAAGACCCACTGACGAACAAAACCCTTTGCATGTGTTGGCCACAAAAGTGGCGGCTTCTTCCGCACCGTACACCGCCGCATACGTGTTCTCAATGGTCGCGCACGTCACCTCGTTGATGGAAACAATTTTTGCACCCAGCGCACACTTTTTACACTCGGCATACAGCGGCAAGCAAGCGTCGCCTTTGCAATTTGCACACTTGTCGACAAAGCCATCGGTGACGTTGCACTTGGCCACATAGTTGGAGCCAAGTGCAAGCCCCGCGAGCAGGCTCGGGTAGCCCAGCGCCCACTGGGAGATCGAGCGGCGCACAAAGAGACCGTTGTACTCAAAGCCGACGAGCTCGAGTCCTTCGAGCGCGTCCACGGAGGAACTCAGGAACATGAGCACCGTGCTTCCGATGGCCTTCCACGCCTTTGGCTCGTTTGAATTGAGCCCATTGACCCACTTCATGATGAGCGTGCCATTCTGTTTGATGATCTGCTCAATCTCGGTCGAAGTCTTGGACGGCCCCCAAAGCGTTCCTTTCAGCAGCTCCCGGACAAAGCCCAGTTCGCCACCGGCTTGAGAAATGACGTTCAAGTAGCCAACGTCCCAGCTGACCACCGAGTCGTTGTCCGAACAGGCCGCGCAGCTGTCCTGTGGTAAATACGTGTGGTACGTGTAGGTCTTGTAGCTCACCAAGTTTGTGTCGTTTTCCAGCTTGACGTCGACGCGCAGCTCGCGGCGACGGTACACGTACGGACCGACTTCTTGGACTTTGAGCTTGGCGCCCTTTTCCAAATACTCCATGGCGTTGGTCACGTTGAACATGGACAACGAATAATAGTACGGCGTGCAGTCGTCGCAATCGCCGTACCGGTCGGTGAAGGCGTCTTTTTGCACATCGTCATTTGTACATGTGGCCGCGCCTTTATTGATCTCCGAGTTGACCAGGGACGGTACCGCTGTGCTGTACGCGATCGCAACGACCACCAAGCACATGCCCAGCACAACGAGCACTGTGCCCAGTGGACAGCAGGGTCTCTTTCTCTTCTTGTGGACGCCATCGACGCCATCACCATCATGCTTGGCGACGGGTGTGCCCACGGCCTTTTCGTACGCTTCCGTCGCCGAGCCCGGTGTAAACGGTGGTTGTGGATTCGACATCTTTCGAGCAACAAGAAGAGAGGTTGTGATCACCCGGTTGGATGAGAAGTGAAGCTGCTTTTCCCCTCACTGTGCAGAGCAAAGAGAGAGAAGGACCGTTCCTATAGGCCAACACAGTAAACATCAGAGCGAGTATGCTCCGTCCTTGAAGTCGGAAATGGAGATGGTAAGAACGTGCTGCATCGAATGGTACGGGGTTCTTTTTTCATGATTTTCTCTTGAGCAAAGAATAAAGCATCTTGAGGGGCTGGCCTTGGCGATGGGATGTCTCTTGCACGGTTCCATTCTGTGAGCCAGTGCCCAAACTTCAACATACATATTTGCTTTATGACGCTCTGGAGAATCGATTTTCTCTCAAAGTGAATCCAGTAATTTGAGAAAGTTAGTTGGAATTGCATCTGTAATTGCATACCCTTCCCAATATGCAATGTGATAGCCGTTGTAGTTTGCGGGTTGTTTGCACAGTAATCCACAGTGCCCAAGTGAATAGTCCGTCGCTGCCTCCAATACACTATTTCAGTATATTTGCTTTTGGTGGTTGGGTACAGTGTACCATGAAATACCGGTTCTATACCGGTTTCCGTAAAATCAGTTCCACGTGATGATGTGGGAGGAAAATTGAGGTTGAGAGAGCAAGTGAGCGAGCGACGAACGCTCCGAACACACTCGAAAAAAGCAAGCTCAAGTTGGCGCTGGCGGACGACAATGGATTTCCTCAAAACCATCAACAGCAATGTGTACCTTGGCGCGGGCGTCGCGGTGATCGCGATCTTTGCGTTGCGCCTGTGGAATGCGTCCGTAGATGCGCAGAACGCGCGTGCGCTGGCCGCGGCCCGTGAACGCCAAGCCAAGGCCAAGGCCGAGAAAAAAGAAATTCGTCGTCGCTTTTTCACAGAAGAAGAGCTGAAAGAATTCAACGGTGAGAATGGCAAGCCGATCTATATCGGTCTGCTTGATGAAGTGTACGATGTGAGCAGCAAGCGCGATTTTTACGGGCCAGGTGAAGGATACCATTTGTTTGCTGGCCGTGATGCCTCGCGCGCATTGGCTAAGATGTCGTTTGAGAAAGAAGACTTGGAGAGTGAGGACGTGTCGGACCTCGGCTTCATGGACCAAGAGACTTTGCAGGACTGGGTGATGAAGTTTTCCGTGTACAACTCGTACCCAAACGTTGGCCGCATTCTGCGTCGTCGCGACTTGACCCGCGAGGAGCTTCGCCCACACAACGGCGCGGATACTCCTCGCAAGACGTGCTATGTTGCGGTGAATGGCAAGATCTACGATGTGACACTCGATGGCCTTAACCACTACGGACCAAAGGGAGGCTACAACCAGTTTGCTGGCCGTGATGCATCGCGCGCACTTGCGTGCATGTTGCTCACCGACGAGGCACTCGACAACCCAACGATTGAAGGCATCACGGAACAGCAACAGAAGACGCTCGCAGATTGGGAGACCAAGCTGGCACAAAAGTACACAGTGATTGGCAAGGTTTTGGCATAAATGTGTTGTGGGTTTGTTTGCGTAGCTGCTCGACAGCTTCCACAAAAATACACAACGTTGTTGGGCGGATCACATTTCGAATGGACCCTTCTTATTGTTACGTTGCCAACACAATTTCTCTTGGCGTGATAAACAAGGCGCCTTTGTATCGCTTCGAGCATGAGCGTCATTTTCACGCTCGCAAAATGACCCATTTTGCTCAAATCGACACGCGTTCGATACCCTTTTTGACCAATTACTCGTGAGCTCGTTCGATGATTGGTGGATACTACTAGTACAAGATAAGATTTTTGATCTCAAAATAGTGACGTTGCTTGGCTTTGTGACCGAATGCCGCTTGGTCTGAAAATAAGATTGGCTTCAACTGTCTGATGCGGAGTTATCCGAATTGGCTGCCGCCGTCACAGATCAATATCAACCGACAAAGACACACCAACTGACCCCTTCTCCATACAGGTCTGCTGAAAACATTCCAGTGAACATGGGCAACGCACTCGGCACACCACCCTCTGGACCGAACGGACTTCCCCCAGCAAACCACTCCGTGAACGAAAATGAAGCGAAGCGACGCAACTTTACTGTCAAAGAGCTCGCTGCGTTTGACGGATCACGCGGCAAAGCCATTTACGTCTCGCTCAAGAGTGAAGTGTACGACGTCAGCGAGAGCCGAGACCTCTACGGTCCAGGTGGCGAGTACAGTCTCCTCGCTGGGAAGGACGCGTCGAGGGCATTGGCCACTGGGAAGCTCACAGAAGATGCTACCGACAACTTGGATCTGTCGGATCTGAGTGACAAGTGCTTGGAGAAACTGGACGAATGGGTCAAGCGATTTCAAGACGAGAACAAATATCCCAATGTTGGCCGTCTCTTAATCCCGATGGATTTGTCCATTGCGGACCTTCGCCAGTACACCAACGATGGGAACCCACGTGGAACGACACTCATCGCTGTGAATGGTACGATCTACGATGTCACGCTCCATGGATTGGAGCATTACGGACCGGACGGATCGTACGGCCAGTTTGCCGGACGAGATGCATCCCGTGCGTTGGCGCTGATGTCATTCGATGAAGAGTGTTTGGATGACCCACATATCGACGATCTCAGCGACGTTCAGCTATCGTCGCTTACAGATTGGGCCACGCGGTTCAAACAGAAATACGCGCCGATCGGCAAGCTGCTCTGAAGAAGAGTCTGATACGTTTTTCATTCCATACCACCATTTTTTATCATAATTTACGGAAATTGCCATAAATAGTTGCCTCAAGTTGAAGTGGACTCAAATAACCTTGACGACTTTGTCATAGTTAAACCTTGTTTTCAGCAATAAACCTTATTGAGGTGTTTTAGAGGCCAAACAAAGAGAAGGATGCGTTGTTGTTGAAGAGCTCTTGTTGGAGAAAACCTCCACGCACCAAGCGGCGGAAGTAATTGACTCGCTCTGCACACCCATCATCGAAGGGAGCGCTTGTCGTACAGTAGACGAGCAAGTCTGTGCATCCATCGTTGGCGTGCGCTTTGTAGTCAGTAGGTCTTTCGGCTTCTTCGCTCGAAAACAAGATCACATCATGGGCAACAAGCCCACGCGAGCGGCGGTGACGCCAGGCGAAAAGGCGCTGCAGACAATGCTCACACGACCGACGACGCTGCATTCAAGCCATTTCGAACTGGCGCGTATCGGCCACCATGGCGTCCCAAGCAATGCGAAAACGATGGCTTTTTGTGGACTGCAAGGCATCCTTGCGCTCGGCACCGCGAGTGGCGCCGTGAAGCTGTATGGCAACGACGGACTGGAAGTGCTGATCGACGCGCCGCGCTCCAAGACAAACCTCACGATTGGCATCATGCACATGAAGTTCACTGCGCAGCAACGGCTCGTGGTGACCTACACAAACAGCTCCATCCGCATTTACAACCTTGCTAACGTATCGACACCCGAGGTCGAAGTCCCAGAGACGTGCGTTTTTTTTGGATGATGGATCATATGTATAGTGTGATCTGGGACATATACAGATGAGCTGACGATTTGCTTTGGTATTGCAGGTGGACGCTGAATACCATCACTTGTCTGGAGACTATCCAGTACATGAACTTCCCGTACATTTTCGTGGCACTGGACGACGGAAACATCCACGTAACTGTTTATTATCTTGCACAGCTACATACCCTACTCTTCCCTATCGTGAGTAACCCCACACATATTTTTGTCGTATACGTCTGTAGGTCCTCCATGAAGAGACAGGCAAGACCAGTACGTATATCATTTCGCCACGCGACTGTGGCGTCGCCACTACCGAAGACGACAAGCACTTGCAGGCTGTGACGGCGATGGCAGTGAACCCACGCGATGCCAACCAACTTTTGATCGCGTACGACGTGTCCACCACGATCTACCAATGGGATTTAGCCAAACATAAACTCGCCAAGGACTTTACACTCGCCAAAGGAGCCACAGCTGCCCACAAGAGTTCCCAGGACCACCACCAAGAAGAAAGTGAACCGAACTCGGTGCAGTCGATTTCGTGGCATTCCAGTGGGAAACGATTTGTCGCGGGCTTCAAATTCGGTGGCTTTGCGATCTACCGCCATGAGAAACCCCATGGCTTGTACCACCGTCCAAACGGCTCCTCTTCTCCTTCGTCTCCTTGTTCTCCTATCACACGCATCCAATGGCTATGTGCGCCACCGACTTCTCGCCATTCGTATTTGCCTGGTGCGGTCATTTTCAGCGGTGGACGTGCGAGTTCTGAGTCGCATTTGCTTACGGTTGTGTACCCGCCTCGTGAGATGAATGATGACGATGCGCTCACGTCGTTTGTCAAATCCGAGCCACTCACATGGAAAATGTCAACGATCCAAGCGCGCGATGGCTTTGAAATTGACGCTTTTTGTATCGCGATGGATCAAGTCGATTACAGCGCTCGACTTGCTCCTTTTTCAGTGATTTTGCTTTCTGGCAACCCACTGGATGGCCACCAACCAGCTGTCAGTGTGCAAAGCCTTCCGTGCTTTGTGCGGCTCCGTGAAGACGACAAGGAAGATTGGGAATGGATCATAGAAAGGACACCACGTGCAACAGCGCTACCACCGGCATTGCTTCAGACAAGTGCGCTCAAGACATGTACCATCGTGAATTTGACTGGTTGTGACGGCACATTGCAAGGTGACCTAGTGGCCGCGATGGACCGCTCTTTGATTGATCCAGTGTATCAACTTATGCTTGCTGAAGACTTTGACTGGCCTATCAATGGAGGAAGCATCGTCGAGCCTCTTGTCAAAGGATTCGTTCCACCAACTCAAACTAGTGGTAGCCACAGTGTGTTTCAGACAGCGACGTTGGTACTCACTGGCCATGCCGATGGCAAAGTTCTCTTTTGGGAGACCCACGCACCAAGTGATCGGTCCAGTCGAGGCACGATCAAGCTTTTGCATGTCGTCGATGTAACACAACAGATCATCAGCCACCGTCCCGTAGAAGAGGGAGAAGAAGAGGAGACAGCGGGAGTGGGAGCAGAGACACCGGGAGCGGGAGCAGTCGTCCCGGAAATTTCATGTCTTTCTTTTTGCCACGAGTCGCGCACACTGATGGTGGGGTTTTCGACTGGCGAAATCGCTGTACTGGTGTTTGGCAAGCGATCCCAAGTACAAACGCAAGCATCCGTCGTGGCGACTGGCGACCAAGTCAAAGTTCAAGTTCAAGACCAAGTCCAAGACCAAGACCAAGACCAAGTTCAAGACGATGCTGCTGTCGGTTTCCACGTCACGCTGAGTCTCCATATCCACAGCAGTGAGATCCAACGGATGGTGCTTTCCACTGCGTACCAATACGCTGCGGTCGCCGATGCCAGTGGGGTGGTCTCGTTGATTGAGCTTACCAGCAAAAGCTACGAACTGGTAGTTTTTGATATCTCGTCGGCAGACGATCCGGTCTCAGTCGAGTCTCTTTTACTGAGCGAATTGGTGCAAGTGACCGAGATCCCGGTGTCGTCTTCTGTGACAGCCAGCGGCAGTGCGGCATCTGCCTCAAGTAGCCCTCCAGGAAAGCTCACTGGAAGCGGAGCTCCTCGATCACCTCAGCTGCGGTTGTCGCCCTTTGAGCGTCGCGGCCCCGGGACAGCAGAGCAACAAGTCGTGCCAAACGTCATCCACCACCGTGAAATTGTTCCCATTCTTTTTGTTGGACGAGGAAATGGCAAATTGGAAATGTTTCACGTGCAAACCGCGACAAAAATCGGCGAATCGCTTTTTGACAGCCAGAAAATGAGTGCGTTGACTTCGATTTTGATGGTCGACGCCCATGGCCGAAACGTTTCGATCAAAGGGCGATCGTGGCAGCAGCAGCAACAACCAACCCTTGGAGGTGGTGATGCCACGACCGAGGCGGCCACGCTAGACGGAGTCACCTTGGAAGAGACCAAGCCATTGCAAAAGGCAACTGGAGCTCTCCAGGTCACGGAGCAGGTCTTCCAGTTCGCGGAACATGTACTCGCCCTAGCGATCGCCAAGGCCACCGATGGAGAGATCAAGAACATGGACCACGAGACCGACTTTGTTGCCGTTGGAGAAACCGAAAATGGCCCAAACGGCCCGCGCGAGGGCTGGTGGAAATGGCCGCAACACCAAATCATTGAAACCCGAGTCCCTTCTGGATCGCTTGGACTTCATTTGTATACGGAAGTGGACCAGCATGCCGTGGTCAAAGGCTTTGTATTGGAAAACGACAAGGCGCTTGCTCTTGCCGCCCAGGGGGTACGCCCCGGCCACAGTATCGTATCGATCAACGGCGTGGACTTGCTTGCCTACAGCCGAAGCATCGTTTGCTTTGTACTTGAGCAGCTGCGTGACCAAGAAAAAGTCATGGTCTTTGCACAAGGCTTTGGCCCACTTCCCGACGCAGCAGCCAATACCACTAACAGCAGCAGTCGTGATCCAGAGGTTGGCTCAGTGGAAGATGCGCTTGCCGAGAAACCGAAATTCTTGGTGTGTACGTGTGGCAAGTCGCTTTTCCTCGTGCAGGCGACGCTTCCGAAAGCCAGCGAGATCGCAGCCTTGGGCGCGGCCCAGCAGCTTTCGTCCTCATCGACCCATGGAGCTCTGCTCGCAAGTCTTCAAGTGTCAGCTTGTATCATCCAGACCCAGATCATTCGTGTGCCTGTCCACGACAAGATTGAAAACTGTCTGGTCGTGGTGGACCAAAGCCATCGTTTGTATGTGGTGTCTCTTATGACATTGACGATGCTCTGGAGTGTGGACTTGCCATTGGCGTCACTTGCTAGTGGGAATAATAGCCATTTTCAAATGGCCATAAATGGCGAATTGATGGTTTTCACAAGTTTTGGTGAAATGGAACGTTTTTGTTTATTTGCCGAGCCAATTCAGCGTGAAAATGCCATTTTCGAACGCCATGCAGTGAAAACAAGAGTCTTTTTAGACGAACGCAGTTTAAAACATGCCGAATTTTGTCCAAGTCCGAAAAAAAAAGGCATGGGCATCGCCGCATTGAAGAAATTGGTTTCTGGGGCGACAAAAGAAGTGGTGGATTTAAACAAAGTGTTTCACTTTTCCGTGGAAGACGACGAACGCCAAAAATTGCTTGGTGGTACAACTGGTCGTAAATCCGTCGTGGCGAGTCCTGGAAAAGGAGACGAGAAAGATAAAGAAAAAGAAAAAGTCAAGAAAGCGACCGACGGACTCGGTGCGACCAAAGACGCACTGAATCAAGCCACCCAGGTATTATTTATTTATTTCTTGGTGTTGTTGTAGTTAGTTGTAAACTGATGGACGGACTTTTTGTATTTTGTGTTTTTTTGTCCAAATAGCATCTCCATGAACGTGGTGAAAAATTGAGTGATTTAGCGGTCAAAACCGAGCAAATGAAAGACACGGCCGAAGATTTTTACAAGACCATGAAGGCGTTTAATGAAAAAAACTCGAATAAGAAATGGTACGAGTTTTAGAAGAAGGATAAGATATTTTTTTTTCCATCATAAACAACAAAAAATGCACATTTTTCTATTTTATTTTCTACGTCAATCTTGCAACTGGAAAATATTTATTTGTACAGCACACGAACAAGCGTGAGTCCATGAGGTGGTGCTCCTTGGCCTGCCTGCGCGCGGTCTTTTGATGCAATTAACGCCGACATCGAGTCCGGCGCGCGTTTGCCAAGACCCACGTCCACTAAAGTGCCCACCAAATTACGAACCATTTTATAGAGAAAACGGTCTCCATGGAAACGCAATAAAATCTTTTGCATGGCGTCTTCTTTTTCTTTTTCTTCGTGTTCTTCTTGGTGGATTTCGATGGAAAACAAGGTGCAGAAATTGCCATTGACACCTTTTTCCTTTTCGTTCAGTTTGCTGCTTTTTGCTGGTGTAAATGCTGAAAAGTCCTTTGCCTCTGTCGCTGCCGCTGCCTCTGCCCGTGCAGAGCAGAGTTGCGCAGCTGCTTGCCTCATTTTCAAAATGTCCAGTGGCTTGTTGAGCAGCCACACGTGGTGGCGGTCCAACACGGGCCGCAAAGAACTGCTCACGATCTTGTATTCGTAGATTTTGCCAATCGAATTCGATCGCGGATCAAAACCAGCGTCACCCTCATCAGCATCTTCACCCTCAGCCGTAGCCGTAGGGCCAAAAGGCGGCAGCGTCTCGAGCGTTCGACAGACCACATCGTCAGGCAGCCGCGTGTTGATCGCGTCACGGAAAACGCGGTCTTGCGACGTGCATTTGCTTGCAAACACGACCACTTGGCCCCGTGCATGGACACCTTTATCGGTCCGCGAGCAGCCTTTGACACGCACGGTTTCGCCAGTCGTGCGTGCGATCGCATGCTCGATGGTCTCTTGCACGGTGCGCATCGTATGGCGATTTTCTTGCGCTTGAAACCCATTGAAATTGGTGCCATCGTACTCGATAATGCACCGCCGATGGCGAAATGGAGCAGAAGTATCGAGTGGTAACAACGCGCTGTTCTTGAGCCGCTTCACGAGCGCCTCACCCGTTTCTGTGCGGTTCCCTGCTGCTTGCGATGGGTCTTGTTGTTTTGCAGCTTGAATCTCCTTGAAGCGCCGCTTGCGGTCGCCACGCGACAGCGTCTTCTCAAGCTCGGCGTCACCAGCATTCGTGGTCGTGGTGGTCATTTTCGGCAGTGGTCCGCGATAAGTGAACCACCAGCTATTTACGGATAATCCGTATTTAACTATTTATGGGTCATCCATATCTAATCCATGCACTCACAAAACATTATCCCACATGAAGAACCACGGCTGGAAATGGATTGGTGCGCCACATAATGGAGTGTTGGGTCTCTTCCCAGCACAACCAAGCACCGAACCGCAAAGTAGAGATAATTTCCTACGCGATAAGCCTTCATTTGGTACCAGCAGTGGTCTGGATGGCAACGAAAACCCATCCGCCGACGATGTGCCATTGCTTTTTCGCATCATCCTGTTGGTCATGGAAACCGTGATGGCGCTCGCAGCTGGGATGCTTCTCGTGTGGTGCGGCAGCATCAGTAAGACGATCGCGCGTCGTGTGCTCCGAGAGCCATTCCCATACGCAGCAGATGCGCTTGCCGATGCTCTGTACGCTGCCATCCTGATCCGTGGGCTGGTCGCCTTTGCCACAAAAATGTTCCAGCAGGGCGACTGTCGCTGGCTCTTCATTAAACGGTAACTTTAAGAGACAAGCACCTTTCCCTTCTCCTGCTCTAGGATTGCGCCAACAAATGATACTGAACAGTGTATCCCACTTGCATGAAGGTTGGGCTTGCTCTCGTCACCAGTCTCCGCCGTCGCGGTCAGTTGTGGGCTTCACACAGCGCTGGCGCTCATCTTCATTCACAGAGAATCCAGTGCAAACTACGTCTCCGACTTCCTCACTGGCGTGCATGCGCATCCAGCCATCGCACTACGGTCGTTTATCTTTGCGCCGGCCGAAGAAGAGCTCTTTTTCCGTGGCGTTCTCTTCCACTTGGCACTCAATCGGCTTCGCAGTAACGCTATCCATAGTGCGCTCTTCACCAGCGTTTGCTTTGCGCTCGTGCATTTGGCCAACCTCCAGAAACTCGGCAGCACAACAAGCGCAAGGATGACTCCTGTAGGATTAGTGACCCAAATCAGCTGGGCGTTTATTGTGGGGGTGTATTTATCACTACGCTACGCGCACAAAGGCTCTCTATTGGAATGCATCGTCTTGCACGCCATCAATAATATCTGTGCAGCAGCGTTCTCAAGTCCAGATCCAGTCGATCCATCAGCAGCAGCAGCAAACACCACCACCACCGCGGTGCTTGGGGCAGTCTCTCTGGTCGTCTACAGTCTCGCAAGCCTCTACGAGTGGCGATGTCTCTCCTCCGTTGATCCACGACTCAGAGCCCATCGTACGCGGTGAGTCCATTCTCATTCGCGATATCGTCTCGTCCGCCGCCTTTCTCTGGGTCCAACAGCCACGCGCCGAGATCAAAGAAGCTGTACGCCATCGCATAGTGGCCAGCCGTTTGACCATGTTTCTATAGTATAAACCACACAATCAGTCAGCCCATTTCCTACAGTTTCTCACATAAGATACACAGACACACACGTACATTTTGGTGGTTTGGGTTGGCGCCTTTGCTGACCAAGTACTGGACAACCTTGAGACTGTTATTCTGGGCAGCTAGCAAAAGTGGCGTGTTGCCATTCTCGTCACCCTTGTTGATATGGAACACGCTTTTCTCCAGCACATCGTCATACAACGTGCCCATCCCTGGGGCATTCTGAGTCGCGACACAAAGAGCATCAAACTTGCGGTCTGGGAAAGAAGCCAGCGCTTCTTTGACTTGCTTGAGCTTGCCGTGGCGCACATGCGTACAAAAGTCCCCAAAGGACACCAGCATCTTGGAGCCGCCAGGACCTCCACCAGCACTTCCACCAGTAGCATCACTAGCTGGCTGGGATGTAGTGGCCATGGCCAGAGAGCGAGCGGGAGACGGGGCAGCCGAGGACGCCGCCACCATCGGCGATGGGGCCCCACTACTGCTACCACTGAAGGTACTGGACGAGCCACCCGTGGGCATATCATCTGGGTTACTCGCTCCATAGAGCTTCTTCATCTTGATCCGCTCGGATTCTCGCAGTTGGTCCACCGAGGTCACAATTTTTTTCCGATGGAGACGGTGTTCCATGCCCAAGGTGTTTTTCAAGTCTTCTTCATTGAGATGCAACAGCAGAGCGCCATCCACCGCGGCATCTTGAAACGCACGCTTGTACTGGGCCAGCGCAAGCGTATCGAGCCATTTGCCAACATCCGTGACGCTCCAGCCAGCGACTTGCAATGGCTGCTGGCCTGGGAACGAACCCGCCGGCACCGCGGGCTGGAAACCCGTTCCAGAGGCTCCTCCTCCAGTGGCTCCTCCTCCAGTGGCTCCTCCTCCGTACTCGGGCCACTTGTGGTTGGACACGGCGGCCGCGCTGTCCAGCGTCAAGTGCTGCGCACCGATCTTGCGCATCGCGCGGACCATGTTCATACTACTGAAATAAGTCATCGACATGCTCATAAAGCCAAACTTCATCATGGTCTCGGTCGATTCCATCAGTGAATTTGCTTCCTCACGCTGCTGTGTGGAAAAGGCACTGGCGGAATTCACCGCCGCGCTTTGAATCAACGTACTCTTAGAGGAGGAAGAAGAGGAGCTCCTCCCATCACCTCCTCCGCTCCCGCCTTGTGATCCAGAGAATCCAGAGAAAGAGGACGATCCAGAGGAGGAGAATGGGCTGCCTGCCATGGCACTCCCTGGACCACCACTACTACTACTGGATGGCACCAAATCCAGAAGTAATTGGCTTCTTGTTTGCTGCTTGTGCTTGATTTTATCCAGTTCTTTTTGCTGGTCTTCTAATAAAACGACCAATTTCCGCTCCAACATTTTCAGCTGGTCTTCCTTGGTGAGCCGTTCGCTGTCTAATTGGTGTAATTTGTCTTCCATGGCCGCTAATTGTTCTTTTCGAGTGGCGATTTGGGTCAACATTTGCGTAAATTCACGATCTAAACGCATTTTTTGTTCCCGTAATTGCCATTTCGCTTGTTCATCCATTTGTTTAGACAAACCTTCGGTCTCTAATTGCGATAATTGATGCATTTCCATCTCTAAAACACGAATCCCTTCTTCAAATTCACAAATCTCATTTACGATTTGTTCGGCCTCTTTTTCAACGTGCTGTTTGGTGGAAGTCAATACAGCGACTTCACTTTGTAATTTCGTACCGTATAATTTATATTCCAAAAGCATTTGTTTACCAAACGTGATCCCCTGGGTTTGTGTTTTAGAAAATAAATATTTTTCTTTTTCATGGGCAAAACGTTTACGGCCTAAATGGCCCCGAAACACTTTTTGGATCAAAATCACCGCATTTTTCCGTTTCCGAAGCCGAAACATTTTCCGAGTCGCTAAATATCGGCGAATTAGCCGTTGAATATTCGTGGCACTTGTATGCATTTTCGTTTTCACTTGTAAAACAAATTTTCTTGCTAATTTTCCTCTCACGATACGTTGAATTTCTTGAGCGGCTAAATATTTTTGGAACTTTTCTTTATAATTATTTCGCCCCATTTTCCCACGCCATTGCCGCTGCACAAGGCGTACGGCCCAGTCCTTTTTTTGCATGCCATGGTATTTTTTACGCGCACTTTTAGCTCGCCAAATGCGTTGTAAAACAATGGCACATTTCTCACGTTTCAGTCGCCAGGCAAGTGTTCTTGCAAAAAAAGCACGGTACGCTTTTTGAATAATTCGTACTTTATTCTCCATCCGTTGCAGTCTTTTATGGTTCCTTTGGACACGCCAGGCCATGTATTCTTTGACCTCGGGCATGGTTTTATTTGTCGTAGATGATGGATCCGGGTAAATCTTGGATCCGTCACCGATTTTGTAAATGAGATTTGTAGAAAGCCGTTCAAAAGCTGGTGTTGTTGGGTCCCAAGAAGTGAAGTGGCTGGTGGAGCCACTGGGCTTCTGCTTGGTCTTGGACCGCCTTGCTACAGCTGTTGGCTCTTGAGTGGTGGCTATGGTTGTGCTGTGGTTGTGGGAAGATGCAGTGGTTTCGCTTTGGAACGCGAGCCACGCTGGGTCTTTTTGCTGAAGCTGCTGTTGCTGTGGGTGGTGGTGTTTCTTGTCTGGCGACGTGAGCTGGTTGGTACTGGTCCCAGGAGAGGACCCACCACTGGTTATTGGAGACGGTACGACTTGGTTCACGGTGGTGAGCACGCGATCGATAAAGCGGTCTTCGTAGCTGGATGCCGCTCCAGCCGCTGCGGTCGGCTTGCGTACGACTCCAGGCTTGGTCTTTTTTGGATCCTCGTCTTCGTCTCGTCGTGGCGCTGCGACTACTGATACTGCTGTGGCTGGCTGCTGTTTCTTGGGGCTTCCAGGGTGTGTCAAACAAACGCTTCTGCCAGCGATGTCACTATTCCCATGAGGCGTGTCCTGTTGCTCGTGGAAGCCCGTGACCAGTTGCTCCAGCAACAACAGCATCTCACTTTTACACTCTTGCAGCAACTCATGGCCACTCGCCAGCCACACGACCGTACTGAGCAGCTTTTTCTGCTTATTACTAAGCACTTTGCCGATCGAATCCACCAGCACCACACGCGTGGCATCCACGAGGCTTTGCGTCTGCGTGGCGCCATTGACCAGCGCATCATGAGACCCACAGATACTCACAAATGGCACGGTGAGCTTCAGCGCCTCGCTACGTAAATCCTTATGATTCAGCGCCCCCTGGCAAAGCGCCTTGCGTCCATCCAGTGTCAATGGGTTCATCACCGCGGTATACAAATTCAACGCAAGAGGCGCCGTGACCTTTGCCAAGTATTGAGAAGAAAATAAAAACCGCGTGTGGAAATACACTGGTAAATCGGGCCTGGACTCGGGTGTACAGGCAAAGACCTTGAGCGAATCATGGAGAAACTGCGCGAGCTGTGCGTCCACGTGGCAAAACGAATTGGCCAGCACAAGCGCTCTCGTATTGCGGTCAAAAGGAGGTGATTGTGAGCAAAACATGGTCGCAATATTGCCGCCATTGCCAAGCCCAAGCAAGTGGTACGGCGCGTCTCTCAAGAATCCTTGGCCCTGTGGACCTACGTAGTTGAGAAGCGACTGGAAACACTGACAATGGTAGGTATTGTTGAGTACAGTCCCTGTACGCCACGTGGTGTACGCCTGGCCTGGGTAATTCCACACTAAGATTTGAATCGCGCCTTGGTATTTTGTCACGATCGGGTTTAACAAAATCTGAAGCCGTTCCCAGGTATCAAAGAGATCGTGGATCACGACCAAGTTGAAAAAAGTGTTTTTCTGGCCAGTTGTGATACTATTGCTGGTCTTGTCCCCGAGGATACAGTACGGGAAGGACGTCTCCGAGTCCATTTGGAACGTGCCGTGCGTGTAGTCTCTCACGTCGGTTTCTAACAGCCGTGGGAAGTGGAACGTCGAGGCAGCTTCGCGTTTGCGGCGCTTGCGTGTGGCGCGTTCTTGCTGGTCGAGCTTGGCTCTGGCGATGGCGTCCGTGGCCGTGGAGATCGCCGTGTTGTTGCTGCTGCTTGATGAGGCAGCGGCAGCTAGTGCTTTGGTCAAGGCTGCGTGGACCGTTTGCAGAAGCGACTCGTTCTTGAGGGGCTTGCCAATGCAGCCGTCCATGCCGGCGTCTTTGTACAGTTGAAGGTCACTGGCTGTGGTTTTACTGGTGAGACACAGGATCGGCGTGCGTCGTGGCTTGCCAGAGGAAGAGGAAGAGGACGATGAGACGCTGCGCTGCAGTTCGTGTTGGCGCACGAGCTTGGTGAACTCCAGGCCACTCAGAGCAGCAGTAGTAGTAGCGCTACCAGTACTACTGGACGGCGCGCCTTGGCTAGATCCTGGCGGATGCAAATCCCGTTCCACGAGAATGAGATCAAAGCCGCCGGTCTCTTTCACGGCTCGTAACGCCTCTCGTGGATCCGTGAGGCTCTCCATCTCTATAGAGAACGGTAGTGCTGGCGTTGTAGCGGCATGGGCCAACGTATCGTGGAGAAACTGCAGCACGTTGAGGTCCGAGTCAACGAGAAGCACACGAGCCGACGGAAGCGGCTCACTGATTGGACGCCGCCCTGCTCCACGGCTCGCTGGTGCGCGACGGCGGCCCGAGGTCTTGTCAAGCTCACCCACTTGGAAGAGCTTGCCTTCGTGGAGCACTTTTTCTTCAATCTGCTTGCTCTCGCCGCGAAGGTACTTGTCCATAGACACCACGCTGTCTTTGCCTTTGACTGCATGCCGAGGCATCTCCTTGTTGCTGTTTGTAGCCAAGTAGGACGAGCCTACGGAAGGCAGCGTCCCAGTGGTGCTTTTCAAGACGGTGGCGGCAGAGGCTGAAGTCGAGTCGTCCTTCTCCGGATGGGTCCCTTTTGGGGAATAAATGGCTGGAAGCGTTCCACTACCAGTACTACTTGATAGAGGCAGCGATAGAACCGGAGCCGACGCTGAGCTGCCCAGTGAAGACGTAGTGTTGCTATTGCTGTTGCCGTTATGACGCAAGAAGAGCTTCTCCTTGTCACTGACTCGCTCATCGACCATGGCGCCCCACTTGGCTTTGACTACTGCTCGCTTGTTTGCCGATTGCTTGTCCATCGCGCTTTGCAAGCCACCGTCCCCTTGGTGGACCGCGAGTTCTCTGGCGCGGTCTAGCAGCGTGTAGATCGCATAGCAATTTGGACACACGCGCACTTGGCGGTAGTGGTTCGCGACGCCTTCCATCTCTCCGTACACTCGCGTGCGGCAGCTTTCTCGAATCGCATGCGCAAGCGTCGGGTCCATCAGACTGGACCGCTTTCTGTGGGGGTCTTTCTTGGCCTTGTCATGACCTTCTGATAGTATGGTTGCTGTTGTTATGGCTGTGGTCGACTGGAGACTCGCGGTCAAGTGCTGCTTGTTTGGCCTCGCGAGTGCGACCGACTTGAACGTGATGACACGCAAGTCTTTCTGGTCAAACGAAGAAGAAGAAGAATCGGCAGGTAGACTGCTTGTGGTCGCCTTGGCCGATCGCCCGTGTGCGTGCGGGTCGTCCCAACGGGCGACGTGGACCGACTCTAGCAGCTGCTGGAGCTTTTGGTCGCCGATGATCTGTCGCTCCTCGCTGGAGAATAAAAGCTGTAACGCTGTGGCTGCCTCGACGGCCTTGGACGAGTCAAAGCGAGCGATCAGGGGTTTGATAGGGCTCTTACTGTTGCTCATGGTGGAGCTGCTATTGCTGCTGCTGTTTCCCTGGAGAGGCTGCTGGATGATAAAGTCACAGAAATCGCCGCAGCACTTGAACGGCGTCGGGAAGGAACCTGAGCTTCTGGCACTGCTGCTATCGCCATTCGTAGACGATGAGGAGGAGGATGACGCGCCAAGCAACGAGCTTCTTCGTCGGCGCTGAGAATCACTGGGTTTCCGTTTGTGTTGGCTTGGTGACGTCATGAGCGGTGTTGGCGGCTCTATTGAGCTTGAGCTGGCCGTAGTCTTTGGCTCGAGAGAAGAAGAGGAGGAGTCCATGGAAGCCACGGTTGACCGCGTCGGGATCTCCAATGTGAGCAGCTCCCCGACGTGGTCGCCGCGAGTCGTGTCCAGCTCCATCTCGTCGTCGTCCTTCTGCTGCTGCTCGTCCATCGCGTCATCTGCGCTATCACGCTTCATCTCGCGTTTGAATGACGCCTTGGAGAGAGAGAAAGAGAAAGAGATGCAGAGCCCATCTGTGTGTCTAATTCGCGGGTAAAAATATCCCATCAACTTTCGAATCGAAAACACATTCGTGGGGTTAACTTAACGAGGAGATCACTGAACATGCTGGTTCTCTGCTTCCATGAAAAATGGCGCCATTGAAGTCCAGCGGCACCTGTCCGAGTGCGGTAGTAATACCCCTCCTGCTATTACACAGCGATGATGGTGTCAATGGAATTGCTGACAGTATGTACGCGATGCAAAGGTCACGATACCAGTGGTGGACAAACAGGATATTATCTTTATAAATTCTTTGGTGTTCTGGTTTTGATATGCTGCGGAATATTGCAACCAGAACGAGCCAATCCGACCACACAAAAAAAAGAAGTGGATTTTGCTTCGTTTCACAATGGGACTGGATGGACTTTGTTGGACTTATTAAACTGGCTCCGGAGCGCGTGGAGCGTACGTCTTTGGCTTGCCTTCATCGTTCTTCTGCTTGGCGGCAAGCACAGCAACAGGGAGGCCAGCCTCGGCTTCCAGCTTGCGGATCTCTGGACGGGGTGGCGCGAACGTGTGTGGCTTTCCTTCGTCGCGCTTTTCCTTGGCGGCAAGCACAGCGAGTGGCAGACCGGCCTCGGCTTCAAGGCGGCGCTTCTCCGGTGGAGGAGGCGCAAAGGTATGTGGCTTGCTCTCATCATCCTTCGCCTGGGCTTCCAGGATACCAGCCGAGATGCCGGTGAGACGGCGCTGGTCGATTTC
>JAADWJ010000427.1:0-19848 GCA_023336165.1 Pythium monospermum
AAAAAAAAAAAAAAAAAAAAAAAAAAAAAAGAAGAAATGGACGTACCTGTTCTCGAAATTTGATCGCGAGCACTTCCAGCAAATATTCTTGCGCTAAATGGGACGTATTGGCGCCTGGACACTCGGCGTCATCATCGTAGTCGTCGTCATCATCTTCGTCGTCGCCGTACCCGCCATTACGAAGCGCTTCTTCGTACGGTGGAGGCAATGGTCGCAAGGCCGCCACGTAATTACTAAACTGTTCGCCACAACGGATCAAATCCATGATAAATTCCGAGTGGTCTTCTCGAATAATAATATACCGCTCTTCTTTTTGGATCAGCCGCAATAATTCATCTTCTTGCCGCTTGCCGACTTCCAGTGCGGCCAAATATTCATCCGAGAGCAACCCACCACCACCACCACCAGAGTACCCACGACTGCCGCTTTTTGTGGCGGCCGAGCCATGTTTGAGACTTGCGCCTCGAAATTCGTCACGGTCCAGCTCGTACTTGAACACGACTTCTTCGTCGCCGTCTATCAGCCCATCGTCACCATCCAGCAGCGCATCGTCGTACTCATGGTGGCGGTGGTGGCGGCAACGGTCGCCTTCTCCGTCGTCGTCCTCTTCGTCATCGTCGTACTCTTCGTCCTCGTCGTCTTCCTCGTCGTCGTCGTCCTCATCATCTTCATCGTCGTCGTCATCCTCGTCATCGTCGTCGTCGTCGTCCAAAAAGGGTGGAAAAACACTGAAAACGTCTTGCAAAGAGCGACTGCCCGACCGCCGCCGCTCTAAATCTTCCCACTCGGCGATCACATTATCGTGGCATTCACAACACAAATTTTGCCGCACGAGGTACTGGTCCAATGCCGTCAAGTACACGTCCCGGTGGATGCGAAGCAGCGCGCGCTTGGCGACCGGTGGCAAGTCTTTCCAGAAATTGATGAGCTCTTCGCGCGTGTAGCCTCTGGATTTCGCCACCACACCATTACTTCCTGGAGTCGTCACAGTACTACTGGAGGAGGAGGAGGATGGCGGTGGTAAAGAAGAAGCAGACGAGACTGGCGGCGACGCACTCACAGTAGCTGATTGTGGCTGTTGCAGTGGCTGCTGTTGTTGTTGTGCTGGGGGTGGTGGGAATTGCGGATCTTTTGCTTGTTTGCGCGTTTGTGCGGCATTCAGACGCACGGTCTTGGAGAAAAGCGACTCGGTATGCGGCACGCTTGGACCGGCATACCACGGCGTTCTACATACCAAAGACAAGATCAAATTAAGAGGAGCTCCTCGTTAGCATATTCGCTGTGATTCGTAGTCGGGGTGTGGTGTTACGTACCGATATTTCTTCGCCAACATGTACCCGGCGGCGCGGCGCAAAAGCTGGTGGCGCCGCAATAAGAAGTCTTTCTCGTGGGCTGCGTCAGCGAAGAGCGACGACGTGCCACCATGATGGTGGCTAGCATTCACGGGCTGCATGCGCTGCACGTGGGTCGTGGTCGTTCGGCTTCCGCGGCGCGTCATCTCCAAGTCGCAGGTTTTGTTTTTGTTTTTTGGTTGGTTTTTGTTTGTAAAGTTCGTTTCAGCTCTGAATGTAAGAGGGGAAAAAGCCGCTCTCCCTTCCTTTGATGTGGCACGGTCTTTCCCTTGTTTGTTCTTCTTTGTTCTTCCTTTCTCTCTTGACCAATATGCCGTTCCCACACGCGCGCACAAAGCAATACACACACACTCGCGTTACCCCAAAAAGCTGACCCGCCCCTCAATTGTGATGTCTCACTGCTGCCGCGGGTTTCTTTCCGAGAAATAGACAGAGAGCGTGTCGGAAAATGACTACCCGGTCGCCACAACCGATTATCCCACAACCCCGAATCTCTGGTAAATAATTACAGAAACATGCCCATTCCTTATTCCTATATACAATCGGAAATGTGCAATTACGAAAAGCCAACAACAACATTGTGGAAAAAACAGTTATACACAACCAAATACAGATAATAGCGAAAACGAACGGAAACCTCTGTCAACGACAGACGGCAAGGTGCACTCTCTGGTGCTGTATATGCGCGGAACCGCATCGCCATGTCAAGCCTCGCTGCGGCACGCGCCGATAATTTCTACTACCCAAAGGAATGGCGACCAGAAGATGGGTCTTTGAACAAGTTCCATGGTTCCCACGGCGCGCTGGGCAAGCGCGCCAAGCAGCTCGCGTCCGATGGCATCTTGGTCGTACGGTTTGAAATGCCCTTCAACGTGTGGTGTCTCCACTGCGAGTGCCACATTGGCCGCGGCGTGCGATACAACGCCAAGAAAAAGCAAGTCGGCAAGTACTTCACTACCCCTTTGTATGCGTTTTCGCTGCGTTGCGCGCAGTGTAAGGGAGAACTGGTGATCGAAACGGACCCACAAAACCGCGGCTACAAATTGGTCAGTGGGCTCAAGAAACAAAGCAAACAAGGTGATGACGACGATGATGGAGACCACGGAGAACAAGATAACGAAGAAGAAGAAGAGCTGCTGACGACAGAGCGATTAAATGATCCAGAAATCGCACTCCGCACAGCGGCCGATCCTTTTTTTAAGCTGGAACATGAAAACCACGACCAAACCATCGCCAAAAAGCGCGCAAAAGGCCTGGAAGCCGTCCAAAAAGTGCAAGATGCCCAGTTTAAAGACGATTACAGCAGTAACGCGGCTTTGCGGGCCGCCTTCCGATCGAAAAAGAGCCATTTACAAGGCAACAAGGCCCGTGCCGATGCACTTGGGCTTGGCATCCGCTTGTTGGATGCAGCGGAAAGCGATATTGCACACTCCAAAGCGATTTTGTATCAAGGTATCCATGGCAACAAACGTCAAAAGATACAAGAGTCAAACAAAAGCAGAAACCAAGGAGAAGAGCGAGTGGATTGTTTCCAGTTCTTTGGGGACCCCAAGGCATCCCAGTTGCATCAGCTCAAGAAAAAGAAAATGGAGAATGAAAGGAAGACTCATCGGAACGCAACCGCCGTCAGGACAGTCAGCAGGCCCAAAACGCCACAAGATCATGTCATGGCGCGAGCAAAGAAGCTGTTGGTATCCCAGCGACGCTGATGCCAAAATGAAAAAAAATATTGCTTTCTTCTGGTGATTTTATTTATTATTTTGTTTTATCGTGTCCCTTTTATTTTGTGGCGTATTATGATGGACTGCGGTGTCCAATCTCGCCAAGTTGTGCCAGAATGGCAGCGTTTTCTTGCTGCAGCGTCGCCAATGCGTGCCATTCCATGCTCAAGCGGCTCACTTGACCTGCAAGCCGCATCAGACTGGCCACGACGACCACCAGCACAACAAGCCGCCACTGGTCGCGGTCGAGAGAGAGTACCTTTGTCTGAATAGCAGCCAAAAATGGAGCCATTCGGTCCCACAGACGGCCAAGCACCTGAGCGACTCGGCGCTTCCATTTGTCCAGCAGTTGTCCAGGCCTTTTGGCTTGAGACTCGCCCCACAGCTGCTGCCCAGTGATGTCTACCCGAAGTGCTGATGTATCTGCCGTTGATGATGATGGGGTTGCCGTGCCTAAGAAGGCTTCCGTCATCAACGAGACCTCTTCATCATTGTTCTCTTCATCGTCCTCCTCCTCCTCCTCTTCCTCCACCCCACTGCGTCCTTCCGAGTCGGTCTCACTGGACTCGGTCTCTGGAGAACGGGGGCTTGCGCGTGGGACGTCATCGTTGTTGCCCTCTACTACTTCTACGAACTGGCTCCACTCTGAGTCACTCCAGGTGTCTTTTTCAAATTGCAACAGCTCCACAAACCCACGCGATGGATGGCTGTCGCTCTCACTCTCGCTGCGCTGTTGTTGCTGCTGCTTCTCTAGCGATCTCGCCATCGCGGAGGAGACGATCGTGAGCGCCTTGGTGACGTTCTTGAGGTGGTCATTCACCATGAGTTCCATGGTTTTCACGCCAATCCGAGACGTGTTGTTCAGCGTCGAAGCCATTTCCATTTGCTGTGTGGCTTGGGTTTTCTCCAGCGCGGCCAAGTAAGCACGTGCATCCGCAAGGTCTTTCTCTAGCGCCATTTGCTCGGGCGATACGGATACCACTGGGGTTGCCATGGAAAGCGGCGATGGTGATAGTGACGCCGTCGACGATGGCGACGGGGCAGGCGACCACGCGCTGCCGCCGCTAGAGCCACTGCGGCTTTGGTTCTTGGCCGCCATCATCATCATCTTCTTCGGGCTGTGGCTCAGTTGTTTACTCCACGCAGCGACAGCCGTACGAAGCCCTAGCGCCGTCAGTCCTCCAACGCCCATGCCCATGGATGTGGACGAAGAAGTGGTCTCCCCCACCGATTGCTGTTGTTGCTGTTGATGTTGTTTGGTTTCTTTGTCTTTGACCTTTTTCTGTGTGTGGTGGATGACTTTCTTGGTGTCTTCCATGGATTCCAGCAGCTCCATGCGGATGGTTTCTTGTTTTTGCTTGGAGAACCGCAGTGTGCGGCTGATCGGGTCCGCGAGGTTGGTGAGAAGTTGCTTGTGGCAAAGCACAATCGCCTCCAGCGTCGTGGCGTCCAATGCATTTGGTGGCAATGGGTCGTGGGTCTTGTTGACCAGTGTATACAGCCTCTTGACCATCGAGTCTTGGACAGCGAGCAGCTGTGAGAATACAGAGATCATCCAGCTTGTCGCGTCGACGTGGACGCCACAGTGACGCAGCACAGCGTCGGTGTCATCATCTTCATCACTGCGTTGGCCATCGCCATCGGCAGCCTCTGAAGGTGAGCAGCCACTAGTACTGGCCACTGGCGGCGGCAGTGCGGCGAGTAACTGGTCCGTGTGGCGCGAAAAGCTCTCCAAGCACTTTTGCAGCTGACACTGGACCACAGCCGTTTGCTGTTCGTCTGTGAGGTCCAGTTCCATCAGCCGCTGTCGCAAAATGGTTCGTTCTTTGTCTCGTTTTTCTTTCACCGTATGGATCTCGCCAAATTCCTTTTTGGGATCACCATCACCCTCCAAAGCGAGCTCACCTGTGGTTTCCTGGTCTGTCGTCTCTGGCGACTGGTTGTTTTCACTGGATGGCTGCCTGGACAAAAGAGACTTGATGCCGCCAATGGAAGAAGAAGGTTGTTGAGTGGGCTGCGTGGCTCGCTGGACCAACGTGGTTAGTGTTTGCTGGAGCTGCTTCTCACTCTTGAGCGCGTCGCTGATCTCGCCAAGAAGCTGTTTCGTCTGCCGGTGCTGCTGCTTTTCAAATGCCTCCAGCGGCACCACGACACTCGCACACAGCTCACTTGTGAGTGCCGTTTGGTGCTGAGCCATGGTCGCCATGGTTTGTTCTAATGTTCCAACGACCAGCTGAAGAGACGCTGGTATCGAAGGGCTGGTCGCGCCACTAGCAGAGAGAGATGGCACCCACAAAAGTGGCAATTTGCTGTACTCTTGTGCGTACTTGTCATGCACTTGCGAAAGATCGCGAAGCAGCGAGACGACTTCATGGAGCTCTTTGACTTGGTGGTTCACGCGCTGCTCGACCGTACCGAGCGCCATAGTCGTCGTTGGTTCATTGTGACTGGAACAGACGTGGTCAAGAAGAGCCTTTGTCATTGCCAATCACAGCAGCAACAGCAGGAATCTACTGTGGCTCTTTGCTGGTGGCGAACACACAGGAAACCAACGAACGCACGCCACGCCCAGTCATGAGACCTTCTCTGAGAGTCAGCTACATCAGACGCGATTGCGTCACATTCAGTGATATCTATTTTCATGCGCGATCTTGCAGATTTTTCGCACTGGGCTTGTCGGGACACTTTTGTTGCGATCCCTGAACAGACGCGTCATGTTTCGACCAGAAAATATTTTCGACCTCGTTTTAGACTATAGACTCCATACTAAAATCAAGAGAAAAATCAGAAAATACACACACACACAATCTTATCTGGCCACTAAAATTGCCGTTGACGTTTTTTTCTTCTTCTTGATGACATGTCGCGGAAGCCGCCAGGGGCCACGCCAGATTCACCAGGATCCCAATCGTTTCCTTACTTGGTTTCGTATGCGCGGATGATATGTGCGACAATGGCATCGACACCATTGCCAGCATTGATCTGGGAGAACACCGTTGGGCCGGAGCCGCGCATTTTCTTGGCATCGCGGTCCATGACACTGAGGTCCGCGTTCACGTACGGAGCTAAATCGATCTTGTTCACGACAAGCAAGTCGGCCTGTGTGATGCCTGGGCCACCTTTGCGAGGCACTTTATCGCCACCAGCGACATCGATCACGTAAATGATATAATCCGCCAGCTCGCGACTGAAATTCGCCGCCAAATTATCTGCACATTTGGGAAGAGGATCATCATCAGATCTTCTCATCTCTCTGTGGTTCAGAATAGCGGCAGCTCACCTCCGCCCGACTCGACCAACACCAGTTGTGCATCAAACTCATCGGTGAGATCTTCACAGGCCTGCAGATTCGCCGAGATATCTTCTCGGATCGCTGCATGCGGGCAGCCGCCGGTCTCAATCGCTCGGATTCGCTCCTCAGGAAGCGCCTGGTGGCGCACAAGGAACTCGCCATCTTCACGGGTAAAGATATCATTCGTGACCGCCGCGATACTGTACTTGTCCTGCAGCGCATGGCACAAAGCCAGCATCAAAGCAGTTTTCCTGCCATTTCCCATCGCAGCAGCCATAGAAGATCAGTCATAGTGATGATAGTGCATTGATATTCGCAGCATATCGAAAACTGGACTGTACCCGCTGCCCACTGGGCCGCCGATGCCGACGGTGAACCCACGCGCGCGGTAGTCGCGTCCGTTGCGTGATGGCTCACGCTCGTCGAAATGGCCCGCGTGCTCAAAGTGTTCATGCGTGTGGCCATGCTCACGCAGCTGCGTCTCCTCATCTGCCGTCGGCGCGCGGCCCTTGGTCAGTTGGAAGCGGCGCACGACTTCGTCGCCGTCAAAGACGAAGGCAGGATGCTCATGCGCGCCATGGTGGTCGTGATGGTGGCCATGGTCATGACCGTGGTCATGGTGGTGATCATGACCATGGTCGTGGTCATGGCTGTGGCTGTGATGATGTTCCATGATGGTTTCGAGCAGCGGGATCGACTTCAACCCTTCTTCTGTTCTGTGCTTTTTTGCGATAGTCTCTCACAATTTGACCCACACAATTGCGCAATCGATTGAATCTGCTAAATCAGTGGATCGGTCGTACTGGCACTTCATGTACCGATTTAACAACGAGCGGCATTTTGGTCCAAGTCCTTGGCAACAAGTTGTTGCCAACAACTTGGGGTGGGAAACTCACGGCTCAGATGTGGCGCATGGCCACAGCATTACAGGTGGTTGAACGCTATTACGACGAGTGTCATAATACCTGGGATGCACCTTAGGTTCTGCTGGACGTGTATCTAAATGACAACATCGCCAGGACGGGATAAACTGCTCCTTCCTGTGCATCGTATTTGCTTCCTTCATTCAAAATTGTAGAAAGAAGCACCCAGGATGCTGTGTTACACTTCAGCCGTGGGCCATGGAAATTGTTGTGTGTTTTTTCCATAATATTCACTGGTCACCACGATGATGACGAAGAACAAACGCTGCACCAACACAACCATGTTGCCTCTGTAGCCATTTCATCCGCTGCCAGCCATTTCGACTGGATTTGGGAGCTACCGTCTTTCGCAAACTTAATTCGTTTTGCACCATCTTTTGATTTCCTATTTCCACCTGAATGCCCCATGTTTCGGGTTTACGAACATTCTACCAATCTGCGACGGATTCTCTTCAAAATATCAAAACACGGTATGTCACGTCTCTTCCCCCACCGTCCACCGCTTTTTGCCTTTTCTCGCTCCCACTCAAAAAATGAACCAGGTCATCTGAGTCTGAGGCAACTCACCTCCACATGAACAGCGACAGTCGCAGGAACATTTGCTTGGCAATCTTCTCCTCAGCAGACTCGCAGCAGCAGCAACCACAGCAGCAGCCATTTCCCTACTTGAGTAGTACCAGTATTGGGTCTTCTACAACAACAGCAGCATGTCGACCGCAAACGTCGCGCCGCCGTCGCCCTCTGAGGACTTGGCCATGCGCAGCTCGCTGGAGCCGTCACTGCTGCGCGATTCGTTGCCGCCGGCGCCCAAGCGACGCGCATTCTCCGTGAGCGACCGCGGCATCTACCGCGGCGCGTCGTCGTCGGCATCCGCAGCTCGGCGCGCCGTCTCCACTGCCTTCTCGAATGTATCTCGCTTCGTCAAGTCCTCGCCCACAAACACCACCACGACCACCACCAGAGCGTCCACAACCTCAGCCGACGCCACTGTGGCCAGCAGTGGAAACTCAATGACTGACGACCCAGCGCTGCCACCGCCACGTAGCCGCGCGCATAGCTATGGCGCTGCGATCTCCTCTTCGTGGAAGATCTCCAGCAAACTTCCCCAAGTGCCGGCGACGCTCAAGGCGCTGCGCCGCCCTAGGCAACTGAGTCTACGACGCCGTGGGTCTTCATCGTCTTCAACCGCCTCGTCATCGGCGCTGCAGCCGTGGAGCCAAGGCCACGTGCAATACGTGGCGTCCACGTTCTCGTACCATGGCGAAGACGCCGGCGCCGTCTCGTCGTACTACCATATCGTCGCCGATGGCATCTCGGCTCCTTTTGCCGGCCAAGCACCCGAGTGTGTGCCGCAAGACCGCGTCTCTTCGTCTGTGATCGCACAGGCGCTTGTCCAGGCAGTGGAAGAAGCACTGGAGAAACTGACCAACCGCAACAGCGAGCCAATTGATGCCTCGTGCTTTGAGCAAACCATCTGCGACGCCATCCACACGGCTCGCTTGCAATGTATGGAACATCGCGAGTCGCGGATCGCGACCACGTTATGTGTCGTGTACTTTGACTGGTGGAACTCAAAATTGCGATGTTTTACACTCGGAGACTCCAAGTGTGTGGTCGTGAGAAAGGGCTCGTTTGTCTTTGAGTCGACTTGTACTGTGAGAGAGTTTAATGTGCCGTGTGTGGTCAACTTGTCCCATGCGCTGGAGCCGAATGATTACTTGGTGGAAAGCTTTGACATTGTGCAAGGCGATACTTGTTTGACGTTTTCTGATGGCATTGGGGATAACGTGTACAAAGGCGACTTGCTGGATGCCATGGACACGCTGGACAATGGCGGTCAGTGGACGCTCCAGCAAATGAGTGATGCGCTGGTCGCCCACAGCAGACCTAGTAGTAGTGGTAGTACTGTGGATGGCGGCGGCGTGGGCACAGCAGCAACAACAGCAACTTCAACAGCAAAGCCAGAACAAGAGGATGGGGAAGAACAACACCAGCCACAGCCACAAGAAGGTGAAGACGATGCCCACGAACCAACGGAAGTCAATCATAGCGAGGATGGAGCTGATGGAGCTGGGGCTGCTTCGTCTGGGTCCAGGGTCGAACCGGAGGAAGAAGTCGCGATCACTACTGACAACGCCGTGGTGGTCGCTATCGAATCAGAAACCACGACACCAGTCAGTTTGCTTGGTGATCGCTTGCACTCGACGTCGATGGATGATGACGACAATACCCAAGCCGACAAGCTCTCTGTTGATGCTACTACTGCCACTATTACTACTACAAATACTACGATGTCCACCGAGCCGCCACCACGCAAGAGAGAGTTTTACCCGTTCGCGACCGCGGCGGCCTACGAGTACAGGCGACGCGTGCTGCGTCAGCGAGCGGTCGCGCCGCCTGAGCTGCTCAATGATAAAAATTTCCAGCGCCACTTGAGAGACTCGGCGTTGCTTTTAGATTTACATGATGGCAAAAACGTCATGGACCGCCAAGTGCTCATTTCCAAGGCCAATCGAAGACCCCATTATTCGCTGCTTCAATTGCATCGCATGGCCCAAATTCGAGCCAAAAAACCGGATGATGTCACACTTTTTGTGTCACGTTTTGCCTAAGTTTAACGTAAAATAAGAAAAAAACAAATTGAAACTAAGCTACCGGTACCAGTAATGGTTTTTTTTTGTGGTTTTTTTTTGGTGGTGGGGACTCATCATCTAATTTATAGCTCGGCGATGGGGTTTGCGTGGATCGTGACGCTTTCAATGGTGATTTCTTTCAACGGGCGGTTCTTGGCATCCACAGGGGTCTTTTCAATCGCATCCAGCGTCTCCATACCATCGATCAACCTTGTTTATTTTTTATTATCCACAATACAACAAAACAAAAATCGTTCAGTAAACTAATCACTCGACACATCCAGCAGCATACATTGGAAGCTAGATAAACCTCAAGAACCAAACAAAAAAAACGTACTTGCCAAAGACCGTGTAGACGTTGTTGAGATGCGGTTGCTTGGCAAACGTGATGAAAAACTGTTGGCGATTCGAGTTGGGTCCGTTATTCGCCATGGACACGATGCCGCGGCAATTGTGGCGGTTTTGCGGATGAAATTCGTCGTCCATCTTGCCGCCGAAGATGCTTTCGCCTCCTTTGCCAGTGCCAGTGGGGTCACCACCTTGGGTCATGAACCCACGAATGTTGCTATGTCGTTTCAGTCAACAAGCCAGTCTGTTAGTTCAGCCTAGGTCTGATGGGAACCTCAGTTATCACGCCAAGAAACGTACCGATGGAACTTGGTACCGTCATACGCTCCGCACGCGCAAAGAGCAAGGAAGTTCTGAGGCCGAGTGAGAACAAATGCGAATCAAATAGATACGTGCAGCGCAAGTTAGAACGCCTGCCGATATCGCAAATACCGAATGATTCGTTTGATGCGCACTCACTTCGGCGGTTTTGGGCGCGGTGTCGCAGAAGATCTCGAGCTTCAAATCGCCTAACGTGGTATGCAATGTGACAGACTAGATATGCGATGCAACATAAATTAGTCCATGGCAGCGCATGCGATGAGGAGACAACGCGCCATCGGTGAACTCATCGAACACCCACCATTTTTCGCTTTTTTGTTTTTGGAGTTGCAAAGTTTGGTGTTTTGAGTTTTTTGTCTTGGTATATTCAAATTAGCTTAGGTTTTTCGATGATCAGTGGGCACACGCTGGAGGCTAAAACAAAATTTTAATTAGTCTTTGTGGAGACACAACCGCAACTCACTTTTTTTATATTTTTTGTGTCTTTCTTTCTCTCTCTCATTTCCACTCTCTCTTCTGCCTCTCTTTTGCGATTGCCCCCTCACGTCCTACCGATGGGATTTCACTACTGCTGTTGTTGCCGGTACGTCACAAAGTATTTACAAATCCGCCATCTCATCCGGCAGTTCGTTTGGGTTCACCAAGCCAGGCACCGCAAGCTTTGCCGCCATATCGTGTTGCTCTTGGAGTTGGGCACGCGCCATGTTTTCTTCCAGAAACAAATCCGTGTTGTCTTCGCCGGCGAATTCCTTGACGTTGACCAAAAAGTCGCGCAAATGTTTCTTGAACGTCGGCAAATCCTTGTTGATATCAAAGCAACCGACCACAAACTCGACGACTTGAGACCGCGAAAGGTTTGGGAACGACGTGCCGATCAAGTTGGCAACGTAATCCTTCAAAAAGGCCTATTATAAATTGTTTTGGGGGACACAAACGATGATTAGCCTAAAAGTCGTTGAACGGATGGAGGATAGCAACGGCAACAACAACAACAAAACGCACCGAATTGGTTTGACCCATTGGCATCGTTGGTGGGTTTGGCAACGACTCCCACAGCGGAATATTCACTTGGTTCATTTCCACTGCGGAAAACATGTGACGCAGAATGGCGGCATGGAGCTTGAAGCCCGTTTTGTGGAGACGATCGGTGAGCACGGCCAAGATATCTTGAAGCAAAACGAGGTAGAACGAGCGGTAGAAGCCCGCAGCAATCTGTGGGTCGCTCTGGATATTGAGCAGCAACGCGAACAGTGTCGCAAGACCCTAAAAACACACACAAAAGATGAAATATCAGAATGTAAGCACTCCCGCATCAAAATCATAATAGATCGGTGAGCAAACAAGTATATGTACCGTTTCAGCGACATTTCGCTCTGTGTGCTTGAACGCCCAGATGATCGAATCGACCACAAGCTTTTGAAGCTCCTGGGGCAACGCGAAAAGGGACTCAAAGCAGTACTCGTTGACGGCCTTGAGCAACTCAAAAAAGTTCATTCGGTGCTCTGGGAAGTCTTCAAAGTTCTTGGTGATCATTTGCAATGTGCACTCAAACACAGCATTCAAGATCCGTGGCACCGACCCGGTAATCGACTTTTTCAAGCGGTTGATAATCGTCGCCAACAGGCTCAACACTTCCGATTCTTTCGCACCCGATACGGAGGTCTGGTAGTCAGTCAACACAGTCTCCAGCATGGCTGGCAAAAAATGTTGGATCACCACTTGGCGCGAGGCATCGTTGCCCGAGGCCGAGACCACAAAAGCATCCAACAGACGCAGCGACTCGCGCTTAGCACCTCGCATGCCACGCACTTCGGATGTCTTGACTGCGATCTCACCACCTTGCTCGACAAATTGCGCGATGCGTTGCGTGTAGGCAGCGTACACATTGAGCATATCTTGGAAAATGTACCCCATCTGCGAGTTGAACCCATTGGCCGCGCTAGGTGCAACTTGCCCGCTGCCATCCTTGGCGTTTGTCGTCGTGATCGCTCTACACACACGCACATTCGTGCGAATGATCTTGATGATCTCCTTCATGCCTTGGTTGCTGTATAAGAAGTTGATATCGTTCGCTGCTTGCGCCATGATCGCCTTCCACGCTTCATTCGGCAACGCCATCAACCGGCCCAGCAGCACTTCTTTGCGGCCTGCATCCAGTTCCGCGGCGAGCATCGCGGCGACTGCTTCGTAGAATGTATGAACTTGGTGGGTCTCCAAGTCACATACGATACGAGGCAGTTCCTCCAAGAGCTCTTCGACAAACGGACGTCCTTCTCCAGCTTGCGTAACCACAAACTTCTTTCGGCACTTTTGTGCAATTTTCAAAAAAGTATCACACGCCATATCTTGGACGCCTGGATGCAATTCGTGCATGAATTCAAATAATTTGTTCACGACCGTGCGCAAAAACTTCCAATGGGCACGCAAGAACCGCGGGTACTGGCCGACGACGTACATAATGTTGGACGCCACCACGGCCTTGTTGTCCTTGCCACGCTTCAACTCACACAACCCGAGCAAATCTTTGATCACCGTAACCAAGAACTGCTTTTCGTTTTCTTCACTCATCGCACCGGAGATCGAACCGATCGCCCAGCATAAAGTGTTCAAATTGTTCCACGACCACTCCGTGCCTTCCACTTGCGCGGTCAGCTTTTGCAGCATGATCGTCTCGGTTTCATCACAGTTGAGATGCGTCAAGTACACCAACGTCTCGTGCATGGTCTTGTACTGCGACAGCGCCTCGGTATCTTTCGTGGTCTCCCGCACGATTTCTCCATTTTCATCTTCCACGATGAGCACTTCGGATGGCTTGACCATCTTGCAAATCATCACATTCCGCACACGGTTCATCACAGGTGAAATCAGTTCGTGGCGTCGGTTAGTCGGGTTCGAAAACCCAGCCAGTGTGCGTGCTTGGCCCTGCGACGACAAGTGGAGCTCTTTGGAAAATATGGCGTAGTATTCCAAACAAATCTTGAAAATTTGCTCATCGTCCACTTCAGCGAGCGCGACAAGGTACGTAAACCCAGCCAGCAAGGCCTGATGGGCTTCATCGCCAGCGGATTTGATTTGGTTTTCGATCACATTGAAATGGTTTCGGAAAAAGCTTGTAAGAAACAACGCCAGTCGCTGCACAAACACTTCGTCATGGTTGTACACTTGTTCGAACGATGCCCCCGGGGCCACAATTTTGCCGATTTCGTGGAGCACGCCCATGTACATTTGCACATAGATCGGTTCGTATTGCGGTGGCACATCACGGAACTGTGCGATCTCGCTCAAGCAACTCAGTGTGTCATTACGGAACACACCGGCGGCCAAGAACTTGGTCACGAGCGTCTCGATCAAGTCGGTCTCAAAGATGAATCCCAGTGGGATCCAGCTCAAGAACCGCAACAGCGTCTGCAAAGTGACCGTGAGCAGCGGCACATGGGTCGATTTGGCGAGTACAAACTGGCAAAGCTTGAAAATCTCGGAAAATTCCACGTGGAGCCGCTCTTTCAATGCGTTGGTTTTTTGTTCCGTGAGTTGATCTTTGGAAAAATCAAACACTTCTTCGCTCAAGAGCTTCAAGATTGTCATGTTGTTCACACACAACACCTCCGAGGTCTAGCAAAATATATATTAAACAAGAGTCAGATCAGTCAATCCCATCCTTGGTATTTACAAAGCGCAAGATATGTATGAATTTCCAGTGGACGTACCTTGCTGGAGTTGACAATATCCGTGATGAACGTCGGCCAGTTGTGGGGCCACTCGTGCTTGAGCACTTGCACCAACACAAGGTCCATTTTGTTGATAAACGTTCGCTCTCGGCGCATGGTCGCTTCATCCGAGGAAAGCTGCAATAGCTTGCCCACAATGTATCCTTTGATGCCTTCGCGTTGGTCTTTTGGCAGCACTTTCCAACGGTATTTGATCGCATCTTCCAGCACTTGGAGACCGAAAAACTTGGTGAACTGGTCCGAACTCTTTTCCAGAATATCCGACGCACGGGTCCATGCATCTTGGTGGTTCTGGAGCGCCACCATGATCTCATTCGCGAGACGTTGATGCGGGCTGCGTGGGTCGTTCATACACGCCACGACTTTCTCCAAAGCAGCAACATCAAACGGCTGCGAGAAATCCAGCAGCTTCTGTCCGATCGCCTCCATGTTGATTTGCTTGTATTCCGTCGATGTCCCCCTACCGTAAGTGTCCAATCACGCAGCGTATCCTTGAGATTGCTTGTCGCTCTTTCTCCCTCTTTGCTTCTTCCCTTCCTCGCGTTTCCTTCCCCCTACTTGTTGGGTTGAAGTTGTTGGTGATCTCCCAACGTTGGTGATTTTTCCAACTTTTTTTGTTTGTCTTGTTCCAACTTGGCGCTGTTGGCAACGTTTTGTGTTGGTGACTTTGTTGGCAATTCACAGTCCTCCCCACTTCTCCTTTTTTGTTTCCTTGACGAGTTCCACGCCTGCAGCTCCCTCGAAAAAAGGTGCCGTCCCAATCACAAAACAAGACCCCAAAAAATCAAACATGCAAAATATCGGAGTGCAGAACTCGGTTAAATTACCGGATTCATGACACTTGAATGGTCCCCAGCAGCGGGATGGAATGTTCTCCAAGAGTGATGGTTCGTGTTAAATTACGCAGTGTGTGGTTGACTCAAGGGAGTCAGATACTGTTCCTACTTTAAGTGCCACATCTACATGTGGGACGCGCTACATGAAACATGGTTATTTTAGCGAATGAAATCGAACTGCCTAGATTGAATTTTGACCAATCCACGAGGATTACGACATCTCCATCAACAATGTCAACGTAAACCCCGTGAAACAGACCTCTGATGCAATCGCACCATGGCTTTGACGACACGGGCACAGAGTTGGTCAGATGGTCGAGGAAGACAAGTAAAGCCATCACAACCACTTCTTCATTCCACGCGACAGAGCAAGAACCAACGAAGTCGTTGCAATGACTCTCTCTGAGCCTGAGAAAGAGGCCCCAGCCACTGAGCAGCTCGTGAAACCTGCGGCCACTGATGATGGAGTGCTCGAGCTCACCCCGGAAGATTACTGGAAGGACAGCAAACTGCCAAAATGGCTGCAAAGCTTCATCACCGACGCGTTCATCTTCTTGGGCATCCACTACAACTTGTGGCTCGCGCCGTTTGTCTTCTTGTTTTACTACATGATCAAGGTGAGTGACTTGTCTGCTAGAAATCCCGTCTCGGTGCACACTGGCGCGCATCTGAATTTCTGACTCGTTTGTTGCCGTTGTTGTCGTTTGTGACAGAGTGGCTACACTATCGTCGTCGTTGCGATTGTCGTCCTCTACTTGCCGTCATTCCTCGATGGCTCGCAGAAGACGGCGAATGGTCGCCAGTGGGATTTCATCCGTAAGTTGTCTATTTGGCACACGACAGCGCGACTAATGCACTTGAAGGTCATTCGCGAGGCCCCGCTGGACACCGCCAAGAAATTTGTGTTTGGCTTCCACCCACATGGTATCATCGTACTCTCGCGTATTGCTACGTACGGTGGCAACTGGGAGAAAATGTTCCCAGGCATTGCCTACCGCGGTACGTTTTAATCCTCTTCACCCGGGCTTTAGGCTCTCTTTCTCTCTTGGTAGAACCGCTGAGCTGAAATCTGATATCTTTCTTCTTTTTGCCATATTAATCAGCCCTTGGCGCATCGACCATGTTTTTCGTGCCACTTGGACGTGAGCTTTGCCTCTGGCTTGGTGGCGTCGATGCGTCGCGGTCCACGGCTGAGAAGGTGCTCAAGTCTGGCAAGAGTATCGTCGTGTACCCAGGTGGTGTGCCTGAGATTTTCCTGGTTGACCCAAAATCCAAAGAAAACGTGCTCGTGCTCAAGAAGCGCCTTGGTTTTATTAAGCTCGCCATGCGTCAAGGTGCCGACCTCGTGCCTGTCTTTGTGTTTGGCGAGAAGTGGCTCTACAACGTGTGGACGCCGCCAAAGAGCATCATCAAGTTCTTCCGTAACACGCTCCAAATTCCAATGATTATCTTCTGGGGCCGCTTCATCTGGATGCCAAAATCGCCACCAGAGGGCAAGTCGTTTGGTGTCGTGTACGGCAAGCCGCTTGCGTTGAAGCAAAACGACCACCCATCGGAAGAAGAGCTGAAAGCTGTCCATGCCACGTACATGGCCGAAGTGGAACGTCTCTTCAACCAATACAAGAAGTCATTCGGCTACGACGACGATGAGACGCTGATCATCACCTAGATAGATAGACACAGCATGCCCCCATTTGTTTTTGTGAATAAAAATGGTGAATAATAATCCATCCAGTCAATAATTTTGCCAAAATACCCAATTATATTGCAAAATAATTATATCCTTCGACGAATAAAATCATACTTCACCTTCGCGCAACCTCCACATATGCAAGGCGCGAAATGCTGAAACTGGGTGAAAGCGGAAGGCGGGGAAACTCAAACCAACAAAAGAAGGGAAACTCCGACGTTGCGGCGCAACATGTCAACGACGGCTCGGAAAGCGCCACGCACCTTGGTGACCAAGGGAAATGCCTTTTATTCTTCGTTATCTCCTCCGTTATGGAAAGACCAGCTTCGCCAGCGGTGCTTGGAACGCGTGAAGCAAAATCGCCACGAATTGCTCGCCAAGTTGCGCAGCCCCGACGCCAACATGGCCGAAGAAATGAAGCGGCTCGTGTACACGGAAGAAAAACGCCGCGAAGGCGCAAATGCCAACAAGAGACGAAGCGCACGGCGCCCAGTGTTTGATATGCTGGACCTCGAGGAGCGAGACAACGGTGAAGCCGACCACGATGACGCGCTTGCTACGATTGATGACCTCATGGCCACGGGCAAGCTGTCGGAGCAAGACTATCTGGATATTGTCCACTCGTTGGAAGATGAGCTGCGCAATGAATGGGAGGACGCTGGAGATGCCGAAGAACGGCTCGCGGCCGAGATGATCGAGTTTGAAGAGGCCTCTCTAGCAGCGATGCTAGCCGGCATGGATCTGGAAAGTGAAGCCGACTTGTATGATGGGAGAAGCGCCATACGACCACCACCACCAGCAGCACAAGCATATGCGGTACATGATGACGATGGGATGGAAGATGGCGCTGATGCAGCGTACGGGAGTATCCACGTGCTGTGTCCGATCTGCAAGGCTGGGTCGTTACGGGAATCGACGAGCGACGATGGCCACCATTCCACTGTGTTTTGTTGCTGTGGTTTCTCACTGCGAGTGAACGTAAGCAAGGCCACAATATGGACGTCAAACAACCAGCGCGGAATACTATACTATATACTAATCTTGTGAGGGTTTTCTTATTGGTCTCTGTAGAATATTCTTCATGGTGCGTTGGAAGATTTGCAAGAGAAAATCGCAAATGCCTTTATGGCACATCGAGAGAATTGTTCCGCTGATCCAACATTCGCGGTGGTCACAGATTTGGATGGCGAGAATGAAGTCACCGACTCGCTGCTCATGTGCTGTGACGTTTGTTGGCACGAGTGTCTTGTGAGGTGATGACAATGCATGGCGGGAAGGGTGCTCAAAAGAGTGCAGTGGCTGAGGAGGACAGGGCAGATCGAAGGGAAGAGGGGAGCTTCCGTCATATTTAAAAATGATGATGGTTTGTGTGATTATATATGTGAAACTCTTCATGTTACTATATCGACGGGAGGAAATGGGCCGTCATGATGGACCCGATGAAGAAGAGCAACAGGAGGCCCGGTGTGAGCAAACCCCAGATGGGCCAAAATGCACAAATGAATGAAAGTGTGGCAATGATGCCGACGACCGTCGCTGTTGGGATCATGCGCGGGCAGTACACGCTCCACTCGAGGTGGATTTTCTTGATGTACGGCAAGTAGATGGCTAAATAGCACGTGATACACGTGTTGATGCCAAAGCACAAGAGACCCACTTGAAAATAGCCTCTGTAGAAGGTTAGTACACACACCATAGCAAGTCAGAACAAAGCAATCATTTGTGTCTGTTAATGGTTCAAAGCACGCTTTGCTGCTCACCGTTTGATGCGCGGGTCATTGAAGATGACATGGAAAAAATCAATCGCATAGGCCACTGTGGCAGCCGCGGCGACCCACATGAACGCGTGCATCTTGTTGCTCCACTCGGTCGCTCGCCGTGTGCGCGTCTTCATCTTTTTCTTGAGCGCATCTCGCTCATCGCCATCATCGTCGGCGTCGTTTTCGTCGCCATCATCAAGGCGATCGTCCAATGCATCGTCGTTGTCGAAGCTGGCCGTGTTGGCATGCAGCGCATCCACAGCAGCGGACCCGCCTGGTGGTGCCGCACCCACCTCAGCCTGTGGGAGACGGTGATACGATCGCGCGCGTGCACTCATAATGGGGCAAGGAAGGGGTCACGAGATAAGAGAGACTGGGGATGGCAATGAAATGTGTCGCTTGGCTCTTCTTCGCTTTGGCTGTTCAGCAGCATCAACTTGGAGGTTTCCAACGGCTCCCTCGCTAAAGTGACATCATGAGATCACGATTCAACAGTGACAATGCAAGTTGATTTTGAAGAAGTGATGCATTCCCTTTGGCATGGGCGCTTCGGGATGGACACCAGCTTGTCATCAAGTTGGACAATACTCTGTTGTGCTACATAGCTACTGCTACTGCTACAGGTAAAGAATTCTGAAGTGGAATGTGCTAGCCATTGGAGACACGACCGCGACGGAAAGCGCCATGTCGCGTACTATGATGCTTGCTTTGTTTCATTCTTGGCTCGATTGCATGCACAACTGGGAGCGTGACTGTTGAACCATTGAAAACCAATGGCCAGCCACAACACTCATACTTCCATGCGATCCCGAAAGATGCAAATGAGGCCCATTTTCCAACAAAGGAAAACGTGCTCAACCAAGCCCATTCTACATAATTTGTAGATATACAACAAATAGGAAGTTGTCTTCCCTTCAGCGAGAAGATAGAACTCATCAACACGAGCCTGAGGCTCGCTCCGAAACAGTTGAAACACCGGGGTTTCCCCCAGTGCTGGAACGATAAACTCTTCATGCTGTCATCCTCAGGAAGACCGCAGTTGCCATGAAGAATAATAACGACACACCGATAGCTCCATGCGCCAACGCTGTCGTCGACACTCCGAGGTACACAGCACCGGCACGACAAGCCACGTCCCCATGGATCCTCCCTTGCAGCTTCGTCAACAGTTTTTCGCTTGGCCGGGAACTGGAAATGAGCTCCAGAGCTGACGCGGTGTTGGCCACACAGTCGCTTCCCTTCAA